>RCUC01171522.1:0-16060 GCA_003697995.1 Taxidea taxus jeffersonii | reverse complement strand
CTGTAGGTACATATAGATGATATATGTGTGTGTATAAAGAAGATACAAAGATGAGGCCTATTTCCCATTGGTTCCGTGTCCCTGGAGAATCCTGATACACTGACCTTGTGTTTTGTTCTGTTTTCTTCCTAGGATTAATATCCTCTATTTCTTGTTGTCCAAATTCTGGAAACAGTGGCCTATTTTTGTTTCCTATTTCATATAGCTTACAGAAGGATTAGTTCAGTCACTCTGCTGTGTGTGCCTTATTCAGTTTTAAATATTTGCTGCAGGGACGCCTGGGTGGCTCAGTTGGTTAAGCGGCTGCCTTCGGCTCAGGTCATGATCCCAGCGTCCTGGGATTGAGTCCCACATCGGGCTCCTTGCTCGCCAGGGAGCCTGCTTCTCCCTCTGCCTCTGCCTGCCTCTCTGTCTGCCTGTGCTCGCTTGTTCTCTGTCTAACTAATAAATAAATAAAATCTTAAAAAATATAAATATTTGCTGCAGAGCTGCATGGTATTTGTGTCCCATTTTTATATTTTTCGATATATATTTTGTGCTTTTTCTAATTTTCACTTGATTAATTTTTCCATAGCTTTCCAATAGGTGTGGGGGAAACTCAGCTGACACCTACTTATAACTTTGTAATGTCACTCTCTTCTCGTTTTTTTTAAAGATTTTATTTATTTATTCGAGAGAGATCACAAGTAGGCAGAGAGGCAGGCAGAGAGAGAGGGGGGAAGGGAAGCAGGCTCCCTGCTGAGCAGAGAGGCTCAGCTTGATCCCAGGACCCTGAGATCATGACTTGAGCCGAAGGCAGAGGCTTAACCCACTGAGCCACCCAGGTGCCCTCTCTTTTCATTGTGCATGTTGCCTAGTGGAAAATGTGCTCCATGTCCTGTCCAAATACCACAACATTTAGCATTTCACGGACAGAGGTGTTTTACCTTGGACGAGGTGAAAATGCACAACATCATTATTGTCCATAGCCAGTCTTGTCTTTCTGCTGAGCCCTCAGCAGGCATACAGATTAACTAATGTCAAACCCAGTGTAATCTTAGTCTGAACTGATCACTTAAACTGTCCCTTTATGTAACATCCAGTCTCACCTTTAGATGAAAATATTTAGTCCTCCAAAGAGCTGCCCACTTGTCCTGTTTCCCTTAATCTGCATCCACCTGTATGAAGGAGGGAAAATTATGTATGCACCTGGTTGAGGGGTCAAGTCTAATTTTGGAAGTGGTACTCTTTCTCTGGCTTTAAAACAGTGTCCTTGAAAACATGGCTGTACTGCTGGATAATGTCTGCTGTTGGGATAATTAATGAATTTACCACTCTTGACTTGATCAGACCAAAGTGGTGACCAAAACAGTCTTAATTTTCCTTCAGCTTGACTACAGTTTAGATAGGCTTCTTCCTGACTCTGGACCCATGACTTTCCTTTCCACAGAGAATTTTTTTTTTTAGAAGATTTGCTTGTAGACTCTTTCTCTGTCCCTTTGAGATAAAAATCTTTGTAAAACTTCCTGATAGTTTTAAAAACCAGGAACATCTCTCTCTCTCTCTCTCTCTCTCTCCTAAAGTCTTCTTTATTTATTTGAGAGAGAGAGAGAGAATGAGCTAGTGCATTAGTGGGGGAAGGGCAGAGGCAGAGGAAGAAAGAGAATCTCAGGTAGACTCTGTGCTGAGTGCAGAGCCCAACCCAGGGCTCTATCCCAGGCCCCAAGATCATGACCTGAGCCAAAAGCAAGACCAAATGAACCACCCAAGCACCCCAGTAATGTCTTTCTCAAAGACTAGGAAGCCACCTCACCAAAATGTAATCATCAAGGAAGATACCTTTCTTGTCTCCTGGTTTCTGTGGGAGGGCAGGAGTCTAGTTTCTATAGCTGCTTTCCTCCAAGTTCTAAAACTACCTCTGTCTAAAAATACCCCTGTCAAGGAGACACAAAAAAGGTCACTTTTACCTGGGTAGAGCCAATTAGCAAACATAGGTGGCCTTCAATCCCTCTATCTCAGCTCTGAAAAATTCTCCATCCCTTTGTTTCTGCAGATGTGAGCTCACGCTGGGTCCTCTACTGCAATAGTCCTGGATGATGTCTTCCTTGCCTTAACTTTCCCCCAGTCCAATGATTCTAAGAACTCTTGTGTTTAAGGGCAGTGCAGGCAGCCAAAATTGGAAAATAAACTACTACTCTTAAGGTTATTAGAAATTGAGAAAGGAGCAGATTTAAATTTAAAGTATAAGAATAAGTGTATTCCTAAATGACTACCAGACATATCAAAAAATGTTCATCATCATTACCCCTCAGGGAGATTCAGATCAAAGCCACATTGAGATACCACCTTACACCAGTTAGAATGGTGAAAATTAACAAAATTAACAAGACAGTAAACAACAAGTGTTGGAGAGGATGTGGAGAAAGGGGAGCCCTCTTACACTGTTGGTGCAAATGCAAGTTGGTGCAGCCATTTTGGAAAACAATGCAGAGATTCCATAAGAAATTAAAAATAGAGCTACCCTATGATCATGCAATTGCACTACTGGGTATTTATCCCAAAGATACAGATGGAGTGAAGAGAGGGGCCACCTGTACCCCAATGTTCATAGCAGCAATGGCCACAGTCGCCAAACTGGGACAAGAACGAAGATGCCCTTCAACAGACGAATGGATAAAGAAGGTGTGGTCCATGTATACAAAGGAATATTATGCCTCCATCAGAAAGGATGAAGACCCAACTTTTGTATCAAAATGGGCGGGACTGGAAGAGATGATGCTGAGCGAAATAAGTCAAGCAGAGAGAGAGTCAATTACCATATGGATTCATTTACCTGTGGAGCATAAGGAATAACATGGAGGACATTAGGGGAAGGAAAGGAAAAGTGAATTGGGGGTGATGAAACATTATAGACTGTGGACTCTGTGAAACAAATTGAGGGTTTTGGAGGAGGGAGGAGTGGTGGGTTGAGTGAGCCTGGTGGTGGTGCGTGTTTAGGAGGGGATGTATCGCATGGAGCACTGGGTGTGGTGCATAAACAATGAATCTTAGAACACTGAAAAAATAAAATATAATAAACCCCACAAACTACAAAAAAAAAAAGAATCAGTGTATTCTTTCTTAACAGTTGTATTTCCCAAATGTCTTAGATGAAACACACAGAATCCATCCTGGTTGTCCTTAGCTGCCTCACAGAATCTCTTGAAAGGCCTGATAATCCAGTGTCAGGGATAGAATCCCTGGGCAGTGAGGAGAGCACAGCACTGGCCTGAGGGGCTTGGACTGCATTTGCTCCCATGGGTGCTGGGGCAGATTCCAGACCTCACCACTGCTCCCCATAGTGGGTGTTTGGCCAAAAACCTGGGCAGAACCAAAACCACATGGTTCCTGCTTCTTCAAGCTGTTATCTCAGGCTTGGCCGTCTTACCTTAGAACTCAGGGGCTGTGCCTGAATCTATGGTAATGTTCAAAGATGCTTGGTACCTGCAGTGCATGGTTGACATGACTAGAACATGAAACAGGATTATAGCAACCACACAAACGCAAAAATCACACAGCAAAACTACTAAAAAGTGGGGGTTACTTTCATAAAGACAAAGCAAATTTTTCTTCAAAAAACAAAACCTTAATATCTCTTGCTAAAAAGAAACTGTTACAGAGCACTTTCCCCAGGTTAATCTATAAATTTTGAATGATTGATTTCAAAGACAAACGTGATATTATTGAAGTGAATGAAGAGGTTCAAAAGAAGACTACAAGGTAATAAAAATACCTTATAGACCAAATAAAGATTCTATTACCCAAATCACGATAGTGAACAATAATACGGTATTATTTAACTAGCATGAATATGAGAATACAGATTAATGAAAAGATTTGAAAGCAGAGGAATAGAGATAAAAAATTGTTCTCTTTTGTAACTTGGTAAGATCATTAATTAAAGAAGTGAATGAAAGAAAAATTCATAAAATTTGTTAATATGTTTAATTGGTGTGCAACTTAAAAGGAAAAAATATAGTTTACATCTTATTGCAGGTGGATTGCATTGTCTAGTAACTGAGGAAAAAATACTGGGTTAGTCATCATTTAAGGCTATCTCTTTGTAACCTAAACTGGTTAAGCTATGTTGCTACTAATTTAAAAACTAAGGTGGTAGGAAAAGTAAAAATGAAAGAAGATGGGATCGGGAGGGAGACAAACCAAAAGAGACTCTTAATGTCATAAAACAAACTGAGGGGGGTGGGGGGAAGAGGGGTTGGGAGAGGGTGGTGGGGTTACATTATATGTTTAAATAAAGCTTAAATAAAGTTTAAAAAAAAACCTCATATTCCGGGGCACCTGGGTGGCTCAGCGGGTTAAAGCCGCTGCCTTTGGCTCAGGTCATGATCCCAGGGTCGTGGGATCGAGCCCCATATCAGGCTCTCTGCTCTGTGGACAGCCTACTTCCTCCTCTCTCTCTGCCTCTCTGCCTACTTGTGATCTCTGTCTATCAAATAAATAAATAAAATCTTTTAAAAAAACTCATATTCCACTTATTTTATATAAGATTTTTAAAGAAAAAAACCTGAAAAAATGGAATTAAAGAGAGACCAGAATGGTGGCTTTTGCCATCACAAAACACAGAATACTCATGTGCATAAGACTTTAGACAATCAGGGGCACCTGAGTGGCTCAGTGGGTTAAGCCTCTGTCTTCAGGTCAGGTCATGATCCCAGAGTCCTGGGATCGAGCCCCACAGAGGGCTCTCTGCTCAGCAGGGAGCCTGCTTCCCCCCCCCCTCTCTCTGTCTGCCTCTCTGCCTACTTGTGATCTCTGTCTGTCAAATAAATAAATAAAATATCTTTTAAAAAGACTTTATACAGTTAGTAAAGTTAAAATGTTGAAAACGAACATGGATAACATGAAAGAGAAAGAAATAGTATAAATATGTTAAACCTCTTGATCTTTTGCAATTTAAAAAATTTTTATTTTAATTGCTTAAAGATCTACTTATTTGCTTGAGAGAGAGAAAGAGAGACAGAAGGAAAGAGAGAGTGGAAGGGAAGGCCACAGTGAGAGGGAAAGAAAGTCTTTTTAAACAAATTATGTTTCATGGAACACTACATCAAAAACTAATGATGTACTGTATGGTGACTAACATAACATAACAAAAAATAGAATCATAAATAGAAAAATATTTTTGGTTTAAGAGGTAGAGTTTAGTGTTCATCTGTTCTGTATAACACCCAGCGCTCGTTACATCACATGCCTCCTTAACACCCACAGCCCAGCTACCTCACCCTCCCACCCACCTCTCCTCCAGCAACCCTCAGTTTGTTTCCTATGATTAAGAGTCTCTTATGGTTTGTCTTTCTCTCTGATTTTGTCTTATTTTATTTTTCCTTCCCTTCCCCTATAGTCATCTATTTTGTTTCATAATTCCACATATGAGAGAAATAATATGATGTATGTCTATCTTTGGCTGACTTATTTTACCTAGCATAATACCCTCTAGTTCCATCTACGTCCTTGCAAAGACAACTTTCATTCTTTTTGATGGCTGAGTAATATTTCATTATATATTCCATTATATGTATATTATTATTATATAGATTATATTCCATTACATATACATATAATGGTGCTATACACATACACATATGTGTGTCTATGTGTGTATATATAAAGTATATATAATGTAATGTGTATGTCATGTTTGTATACACACACGTTATGTGTATATGTGTGTGTGTATGTATGTGTGGTATGTATATATATATACCATACCTTCATTATGCACTCACCTGTCAATCTGTCAGTGGACATCTGGGCTCTTTCCATATATTAGTTATTATGAACATTGCTGCTATAAACATTGGGGTGCATGTCCTCCTTCAAATCACTATGTTTATATTTTTGGATAAATACCTAGTAGTGTAACTGCTGGGTCAGAGGGTAGCTCTATTTTTAAGGTCTTGAGGAAACTTCATACTGTTTTCCAGAGTGGCTTTACCAGCTTGCATTCCTACCAACAATGGAAGAGGGTTTCCTTTTCTCTACATCCTCACCAACATCTGTTGTTTTCTGATTTATTAATTTTAGCTGTTATGACTGGTGTGAGGTGGTATCTTATTGTTGTTTTGATCTGTATTTCCCTGATGCCAAGTAATGTTGAGATTTTTTTTATGTCATGTTAGTCATAGTTATATATATATGAATATATATATTCAATCATTAGTTTTTGATGCAGTGTTCCACGATTCACTGATTGCATATAACACCCAGTGTTCCTTGCAATCCATGCTCTCCTTAATACCCATCACCAGGCTTACCCATCCCCCACCTCCCTCCCCTCTAAAACCCTCAGTTTGGGGAGGGGGCCAAGATGGCAGAGGAGTAGGGGACCCTATTTCAACTGGTCCCCTGAATTGAGCTGGATATCTGCCAGACAGCTCTGAACACTCATGAAATCAGCCTGAGATGTAAAAAGACATATCAGGATCTATATCAAAAGAATATCTCTGGCAGGCAGTTTCAAGGTATGAAGCAGGAAGCTGTGATTCTGCAGGCAGATATTGGATGATAAACAGAAGGAGGAGGGAGCCTCCATAAGTGCTGGTGCTGAGGTGAAATAACATGGGAGCGCAAATGCATCCCATGTTGGGGCCTGGAACAGACTCGCAGAACAGTAGCTGTTGGGAAATGACTTTAGGACAGCTCCCCAGACTGAATCCTGATGCTATGGGGGTGTGAATGCGAACTGGGGGTGGCTGACAGTTTTAGAAGCACAAAGGGCAGAGATGTGTCTGGACATGGAAGTGAGGGCTGGGAGTGCTGCTGTGGGGCACACAACCCAGATCACTGTAGTTTTTAGCAGCACAGACAAAAACAGAGTCAATGTGACCTGGAGGGTTTTCTGGAGAACAGACTGCGATCTCTCTGTTCTGAGGCAGAGAATTGGATATAGTTATTTCTGCTCTGACTCTTAGACTCTCAGAAAACTGACTCTCAGAAGACTGCCAGGAAAGCTGCCAGAGAACAACCCCCCCCCAAACCAGTTTTCACTGAGCCCATCCCACCCCCTACAGGGGGCGGGCAATTCTGCCCAAGCAGGGGTGCCTGCAGACCCCTCCCCCACAGAAGACAGGGTGAAAGAACCAGAGGCCAACAACCCTAAGGTCCCTATAAAGCAAGGTGCATCTTGCTTCAGCTGGGGTCAATAGTTTGGACTCTGTACATTCTCTCAACTGCCTTTCAACAGAATGAGTAGTAGGAGAAACACCCAACAGAAGAAAAATTCAGAAACTGTGACCTCTGCCACAGAACTAATAGATATGGACATAAGCAAGATGTTGGAAATAGACTTCAGGGTAACAGTTAGGCAGACAATAGCTAGGATGGAGAAAACCATTAATGACAACATAGAATCTCTAAGGGCAGAAGTGAAAGTTGATCTGGCAGAACTTAAGCATGCTATCAATGAGAGCCAATCTAATCTAGATATCTAACAGTTAGGGTAAATGAGGCAGAAGATAAAATTAGTGATCTAGAAGACAAACCGATAGAAAAGAAGGATCAGGAGGAGGCCTGTAACAAACAGCTTAGAATCCATGAAAACAGAATTAGAAAAATAAATAATGTCATTAAACGTTCCAGTGTCAGAATTATTGGGATCCTTGAGAAGGTGGAGAGAGAGGACTAGAAGATAGGTTGAGCAAATCCTAGCTATGAATTTTCCTAATCTGGGGAATGGAACAAGTGTTCATGTCCTAGAAGCAGAGAGGACACTCCCCAAAATCAAGGAGGGCAGACCAGCCGTTCCCCAGCATGTGATAGTGAAACTTGTGAATCTTAAAACCAGGGGAAATATCTTAAGGGCAGCTAGGGGCAAGAGATTTCTTACGTACACAGAGAGGAATATGAATAACATCAGACCTACCCACAGAGACCTGGGAAGCCTAAAAGGGCTGGCAAGACTATTCAGGTACTAAATGAGAAGAACATGCAGCCAAGAATACTTTATCTGCAAGGCTGCCATTTAGGATGGATGGATATATAAAGAGCTTCCAAGACTGGGAAAAACCGAAAGAATATGTGACCACTAAGCCAGCACTACAAGAAATGTGTGGGAGGGGTTCTATAAAAGAAGAAAGAACCCAAGAGTGACATAGAACAGAAATTTACAGAGACAATCTATAGAAACAAGGACCTCACAGGCAATATGATGACAAAAACGTATCTTTCAATAATCACTCAATTATTTGACCTAAACACTCCCATAAAATGGCACAAAATTGCAGATTGGATAAAAAGACAGGACCTATCCATATGTTGCCTACAAGAGACGCATTTTTTTGGTTGTGGTTTTTTTTTAACATTAAAAATTAACATATAATGTATTATTTGTTTCAGGGGTACAAGTCTATGATTCACCAGTCTTACACAATTCACATCACTCACCATAACACATACCTCCCCAGTGTCCATCACCCAGCTACCCCATCCCTCCCACTCCCCTCCCCTCCAGCAGCCCTCAGTTTGTTTCCCGAGATTGAGTCTCTTATGGTTTTTCTCCCTCTCCGGTTTGTCTTGTTTCATTTTTCCCTCCCTTCCCCTATGATGCTCTCTCTTGTTTCTCAAATTCTCAAAATCTCAAAATCTCTATATCAATGAGATCATATGATAATTGTCTTTCTCTGATAGACTTATTTTGCTTAGCATAGTATCGTCAAGCTCCATCCACATCATTGCAAATGGCAAGATTTCATTTTTTGATGGCCGCATAACATTGAATTGTATATATACATATACACTGTATATATATACATATACATTGATCACAAATATAGTGATCCAAAGGGGCACATGCACCACAATGTTTATTGCAACAATGCCCATAATAGCCAAACTATGGAAAGAGCCTAGATGTTCATCAACAAGGGAATGAGTAAAGAAGATGTCGTGTGTATATATATATATACACATACATACAATTGTATATACATATACAAGATGTGGTGTATATATATATACAATTGTATATATATATGTATATACATATACAAGATGTGGTTGAGCTGCAGCTGAGGTTGAAGAGGTTGATGCCTGTGTTCTCCTCAAGGATTTTGATGGATTCCTTTTTCACATTGGTCCTTCATCCATCTGGAGTCTATTTTTTTAAAGATTTTATTTATTTATTTGTCAGAGAGAGAGGGAGAGAGAGAGAGCGAGCACAGGCAGACAGAGTGGCAGGCAGAGGCAGAGGGAGAAGCAGGCTCCCTGCTGAGCAAGGAGCCCAATATGGGACTTGATCCCAGGACGCTGGAATCATGACCTGAGCCGAAGGCAGCTGCTTAACCAACTAAGCCACCCAGGTGTCCCTCTGGAGTCTATTTTTCTGTGTGGTGTAAGGATATGGTCCAGTTTCGTTTTTCTGCATGTGGCTGTCCAATTTTCCCAACACCATTTGTTGAAGAGACTGTCTTTTTTCCACTGAACATTATTCCCTCCTTTGTCGATGATTAGTTGACCATAGAGGGTCCATTTCTGGGCTCTCTATTCTGTTCAATTGATCTATGTGTCTGTTTTTTGTGCCAATACCATACTGTCTTGATGATGACAGCTTTTAATAGAGCTTGAAGTCTGGAATTGTGATGCCTCCAGCTTTGGTTTTCTTTTTCAACCTTACTCTGGGTATTCACGGTCTTTTCTGGCTCCATATAAATATTAGGATTATTTGTTCCATTCTTTGAAAAAATGGATGGTATTTTGATAGGGATTGTACTAATGTGTAGATTGCTCTAGGTAGCATAGAAATTTTCACAATATTTGCTCTTCCAATCCATGAGCATGGAACATCTTTCCATTTCTTTATGTCTTCCTCAATTTCTTTCATGAGCATTCTATAGTTTTCTGAGTACAGATTCTTTTCCTCTTTGGTTAGATTTATTCCCAGGTATCTTATGGTTGTGGGTGCAATTATAAATGGGATTGACTCCTTAATTTATCTTTCTTCTGTCTTGTTGGTGTATAGAAATGCAACTGATTTCTGTGCATTGATTTTATATCCTGACACTTTACTGAATTCCTCTATTAATTCTAGCAGATATGGAGTGGAGTCTTTTGGGTTTTCCACATAAAGTATTATATAATCTGCAAAGAGTGAGAATTTGACCTCTTCTTTGCTGATGCAGATGCATTTTATTTTTTTGTTGTTGTTGTCTGATTGCTGAGGATAGGACTTCTAGTACTATGTTGAATAGCAGTGGTGATAATGGACATCCCTGCCATATTCTTGACCTGAGAATGATACTCACTATGGTTTTTTCATAGATGGCTTTTATGATATTGGGGTATGTACCCTCTATCCCTACACTGTGAAGAGTTTTGATCAAGAAAGGATGCTATACTTTGTCAAATGCTTTTTCTGCATTTATTGGGAATATCATATAGTTCTTGTTTTTCTTTTATTAATGTATTGTATCACATTGATTGATTTGTGGATGTTGAACCAATCTTGCAGCCCACGAATAAATCCCAGTTGGTCTTGGTTAATAATCCTTTTAATGTACTGTTGGATCCTATTGGCTAGAATTTTGGTGAGAATTTTTGCATCCATGTTCATCAGGGAATTTGGTCTGAATTTTTTCTTTTGGATAGGGTCTTTGGTTTTGGGATCAAGGTAATGCCAGCCTTATAAAATGAGTTTGGAAGTTTTCCTTCCATCTCTATTTTTTAGGAACAGTTTCAGGAGAGTAGGTATTAATTCTTTAAATGTTTGGTAGAAATTCCCTGGAAAGGTATCTGGCCCTGGGCTCTTGTTTTTTGGGAGATTTTTGACAACTGCTTCAGTCTCCTTACTCGTTATGTGTCTATTCTTATTTTCTATTTCTTCCTGGTTCAGTTGTGGTAGTTTATATGTCTTTAGGAAGGCATCTATTTCTTCCTGATTGTCTAATTTTCTGGCATATAGTTGGTCTTAATATGTCCTTATAATTGTTGGTATTTCTTTGGTGTTGGCTGTGATGTCTCTTTTTTCATTCATGATTTTTATTAATTTGAGTCTTTTTTGTTTTTGATATGTCTGGCCAGGGCTTTATTAATCTTATTAATTCTTTCAAAGAACAAGCTCCTAGTTTTGTTGATCTGTTGTGTTGCTCTTTTGCTTTCTATTTCATTGGTTTCTGCTCCAATCTTTATTATTTCTCTTCCCCTGCTGGATTTAGGCTTTCTTTGCTGTTCTTTCTCCAGCTCCTTTAGGTGTAGGGTTAGGTTGTGTATTTAGATCTTTCTTGTTTCTTGAGAAATGCTTGTATTGCTATACACTTTCCTCTCAGGACTGCCTGTGCTGCATCCCAAAGTTTTTGAACAGTCATGTTTTCATTTTCATTTGTTTCCATGAATTTTTTAAATTCTTCCATTTCCCGGTTGACCCATTCATTCTTTAGTAGGATGTTCTTTAGCCTCCATTTATTTGAGTTCTTTCCAAATTTCCTCTTGTGGTTGAGTTCTAGTTTCAAACATTGTTGTCCGAAAATATGCAGAGAATGATCCCAATCTTTTGGTACTGGTTGAGACCTGATTTGTGATCCTGTATGTGATCTACTTTTGAAAATGTTCAATATGAACTAGAGAAGAATATGTATTCTGTTGTTTTGGGATGGAATGTTCTGAATATATCTGTGATGTCCATCTTTTCCAGTGTGTCATTTAAAGCCTTTATTTCCCTGTTGATCTTTTGGTTAGATGATCTGTCCATTTCAGTGAGGAGGGTGTTAACATCCCCTATTATTATTGTATTATTGTTGATATGTTTCTTTGATTTTGTTATTAATTGGTTATATAATTGGCTGCTCCCATGTTAGAGGCATAGATATTTTCTTTATTTTTTTATTGTGTTACCATAAAATACATAAAAGTCACCATAAAATACATCATTAGTTTTGATGCAGTGTTCCAAGATTTATTATTTAGGTACAACACCAAGTGCTCCATGCAATACATGCCCTCCTTAATACCCAGCACCAGGGTTAACCATCCCCCGAACCCCTTCCCCTCTCAAACCCCTGGATTGTTTCTCAGAGTCCACAGTTGGGTATAGGTATTTAAATTTGTTAGATCTTCTTGTTGGACAGACCCTTTAAGTATGATATAGTATCCTTCCTCATCTCTTATTATAGTCTTTAGCTTAAAATCTAATTTGTCAAAAAAAAAATCTAATTTGTCTGATATAAGGATTGCCACCCCAGCTTTCTTTTGATGTCCATGGTAAATTGCTTTGCACCACCTCACTTTAAATTTGGAGGCATCTTTGGGTCTAACATGAGTCTCTTGAAGACAGCATATTGATGAGTCTTTTTATTTTTATCCATTCTGACACTGTGTGTCTTTAATTGGGGGCATTTGGCCCATTTACGTTCAGGGTGACTATTAAAAGATATGAATTTAGTGCCATTGTATTGCCTGTAAGGTGACTGTGACTGTATATTGTCTCTTTTCCTTTCTGATCTATGTTACTTTTAGGTTCTCTCTTTGTTTAGAGGACCTCTTTCAATAGTTTGCGGTTTACAAATTCTTTTAATTTTTGTTTGCCCTAGAAGATTTTTACTTCTCCTTCTATTTTCAATAACAGCCTAGCTGGATATAGTATTCCTAGCTGCATATTTTTCTCATTTAGTGTGCTGAATATATCATGCCAGTCCTTCTGGCCTGCCAGGTCTGTGTGGATAGGTGTGCTTCCAGTCTAATATTCCTACCTTTGTAGGTTACAGACCTCTTCTTCTGAGCTGCTCTCAGGATTTTCTTTTTGTCTCTGAGACCTCTAAGTTTTACTATTATATGATGGGGTGTTGACCTATTTTTATTGATTTTTGAGGGGGAATTCTCTGTGCCTCCTGGGTTTTGATGCCTGTGTCCTTCCCCAAATTAGGGAAGTTTTCCTCTATAATTTGCTCCAATATACCTTCTGCCCCCCCTTCCTTCTTCTAGGATCCCAATTATTCTAATATTGTTTCATCTTATGGTATCACTTATCTCTCAAATTCTCACCTCGTGATCCTGTAGTTGTTTATCTCTTTTTCTAAGCTTCCTTAGTCTCCATCATTTGGTCTTCTATATCACTAATTTTCTCTTCTGCCTCATTTATCCTAGCAGTAAGAGCCTCCATTTTTTTTATTGTATCTCATTAATAGCTTTTTAATTTCAACTTGGTTAGATTTTAGTTCTTTTATTTCCCCAGAAAGGGATTCTCTAGTATTTTTATGCTTTTCTCAAGGCCAGCTGGTATCTTTTTAATCACCATTCTGAACTTTAGGTTGGACATCTTACTGATGTCTGTATTGATTAGGTCCCTAGCAGTTGGTGCTGCCTCTTGTTTTTGTTCTTGTTCTTGTTCTTTTTTTTTTTTTTTTTTTGAGGTGAGATTTTCCAGCTTGTCTTTTGTCCAGAGAAGAGTAGATGAATGAAAAACAAAATGCTTAAAATGTAACAACGACCCCAGAAAAATATACACTAAACAACTCAGAAGAGACATGAACCTGGAGGGAAAAGAAAGGGAAAAAATGATCAGGCTGGTAAATAGAACAGAGCCACACTCTTGATTTTGGGTTAATTTTGTTCTGTTGGAAGAAACTGTCTCCCAAAATATTAAAGAAAGAAATATATATATATATGTATGTATATGTACATACATATATATAGATAGATAGATAGATATACACACACACACAAAAATAAGGGTAAATACGATGAAGAGATGGCATATGACTGTAAAGATGAAAATTATAAGAGATTTTTAAAAAGGAATTGATAAGAAGTTGGTTGAAAAAAGAAAGAAAATAAATTTGAAAAAAGAGAGAATGTGATCAGGCAGGGGACTAGAACATAGACATATGCTAGATTTAGGGTGTATTTTGTTCTGTTAGAAGAAACTGTTTCCCAAAATTTTAATGAAAGAAAAACTTATATGTATACAAAAATAAGGTTAAAAATAAGGTTAAATACAATGAAGGGAAAGAATATGAATATAAAAATGAAAATGGAAAGATTTTTTTAAAATTATTGGTAAAATGTTGGTTAAAATAGGAAAGAGGAAAAGTAAAAAAATAGAAGAAGAAGAAAATAAAGAAAATTTAAAAATTTAACTTTGAAAGACTAAGAATCATGGGGAAAAGGCCATGGATTCTATGTGCTGTATTCCCCTAGCAGTGGTTTTTTGCAGTTCTCATTGATTGGTAAACTTGGTATTGCCTAGATGTTCTTGCTGATCTTTTGGGGGAGAGGCCTTTTGCAGTGATTCTGAAATGTCTTTGGATGAGGTGGAATTCCACTGCTCTTGCCAGGGGCCAGGCTAAGTAATCTTGGGTTTGCTCTTGGTAGCTTTTGCTCCCTGAAAGCCTTCCATACAGCTTTGGAGGACAAGAATGGAAATGGTGGCCTCCCAATCTCCTGCCCAGAGAAACTGAGAGCTCTGGGTCCCCCTCTTCAGTGAGCCCTCAGAAAAGCAGTCAATCCCTCCCACCTTCCTGGTCTCCGGCAATGTTCCATGCTCATCTAGGCCTGTGACTGAGACTTTCTATCTCTGGCACACTGCCCTGTTTGGGGCTTTCAAACCCAGCAGATTCCTGCAACACATTCCACACTGCTCCTCCCAGGGGAGGAAGTGGCATCTCTCCAGATCTGCCACTTGTGGGTTCCCTCCTCAAAGAGCAGTGGTCTGACTATGCCAAGGATCACAGTTTATGGCAACCCTGAGCTGAGAGCCCTCTTCTTGTCTCCATCTTTGCAGCCGGGTTCCCTGCTCTGATACCTGGGAACTCTGCCACACTCAGGCACCCCGTCTTTCTGTGACCACAAGGGACCTGAGACTACACTCTCCCAGTGAGTGCTCACCCCCTGCTTAGCCACTAGAGTGCTGTTCCTCACTCAGTGCAGCAGACTTCTAAAAGTTCTGATCTCATGTTCCACTGCTCTGTCACTTGCTGGGAGCCAGCTAATGGAGTCCCCTCCCCGCCCCCCATGGTCTATCTTCCAGTATATCACTTTGGATTCACTTCTCTGCATGTCCTACCTTCCAAAAAGTGGTCATTTTCTATTCATAGAATTGCTGTTATTCTTTTCTTTGATATCCTATTGAGTTTTTAAGTGTTCAGAATGGTTTGATAACTATGTACCTGAATTCCTGGCACCAGATGAAATTTAGGTCTCCTACTCCTCCACCGTCTCCACCTGAGACTCATTTTGAACCCAGAGATACACCCAGACTGAAATTGAGAGGATGGAGAACCATCTTTCATGCCAACAGGCTTCAAAAGAAAGGGAGTAGCCATTTTTCTATCAGACAAATTAGATTTTAAGTTAAGGACTGTAGTCAGAGATAGAGAAGGAACACTATATTAGTCTTAAAGGGTCTATACAACGAGAAGATCTAACAACTATAAATATCTATGCCCCCAACATGGGAGAAGCCAATTATATAAGTCAACTGTTAATTAAAACAAAGAGACATACTGATTAGCACATGTAATTGTAGGGGATCATAACACTCCACTCCCAGAAACAGGCAGATCATCTAAGCAGAAAATCAATTAAAAAAAACAAGAGGGATGCCTGGGTGGCTCAGTTGGTTAAGCAACTGCCTTCGGCTCAGGTCGTGATCCCAGCGTCCTGGGGTTGAGTCCCGCATCAGGCTCCTTGCTCGGCAGGGAGCCTGCTTCTCCCTCTGCCTGCCACTCTGTCTGCCTGTGCTCACTCTCTCTCTCTCTAACAAATAAATAAATAAAATCTTTAAAAAAAAAAAAAAAAACAAGAGCTCTGAATGACACACTGGTCCAGATGGACCTCACAGACATATACAGAACATTTCATCTTAAAACAACAGAGTACGCATTCTTCTCGAGCACACATGTAACTTTCTCCAGAATAGACCACATACTGGGGCACAAATCTGGTATTGACTAATACCAGAAGGTTGAGATTATTCTCTGTATATTCTCAGATCACAAGGCTTTGAAACTTGAACTCACACACAAGAAAAATTTGGAAGAAATTAAAACACCTTGAAGTTAAAGGCCATCCTATTCAAGAATGTTGGGGTCAACCAGGA
>RCUC01171521.1:0-36386 GCA_003697995.1 Taxidea taxus jeffersonii | reverse complement strand
TACCACCCTTCCTTATTTTACTTTTCCTTCTGCCTCCCGTATATTGCTATATCATCCACTGCATGGTCCCAGAATCATATTTTATATCTTTCTTTCCCACGGGAGATATCCTGAAGGCAGGACTTGTATCTTACTCGGTGCTTAAGGAGGACCCACCCCAGAAACGGTGCTCAATAAAGGCTTAGTTGGACAAAACTGAGTATTCTCCAACACAGAGCGGAGAAAGGAGGAACAGCTAATGAAAATGTAATAAATGCTAGATAATAAAAGGGAAGTATAGAAAAACCACATGATGTCAGAAAAATTTTCTTACAGAACATGGTCTGATTCCTGGGGGTTACAGCTTCCATTTTCTCTTGGTCAGGGACTTGTTCTCATATAATGGGCAGTTGAGTTCCAGCAATAGAGTGGTACCTAAGGCGGACTTGGTGAATTATTGTTTCCTTTCCCTGATTTAGAACGCATCTCTTCCCTTGGAGATTGCTGAGAGAAATGGCTATTGCCTTTGGAGAGATCAAATCTGCCCTCAGGACATCAGATACCGCCCTGCAAACCCAATACTCATATGCAAAATTCACACAGTTAATGCAAAGTGGACAGGGAGTCTAAGGAAGGAAGGAAGCCTTACGGAAACATTACTGTGCCCATTTTAATTTCCATCCATCACTATGTTTCTATAGTGGCTTCACTAATTGCTCTTTATGTAACTATGTCCCAATTCAGGTCTTGCTAATCCTTTGCAATCTTTGGTGCTACACCATGAACTAACAGAGAAGTCCCATCCAGTATCTCTGTGGTCACCGATGTCACATTAGTAGGAGTATTTATACAGCAATGGGCAATGCCACAAATCAGATGGACCTGCCAAAAAACCAAACCAAAACCCAAACCCAGAAACCACTACTTTCAAGCCACCGGCTGCCCTTATCCCTGGTGAAGCTCATTGATGAGGAGGGGATGTAAGATATGCAGCAAGTAGCTGCAAATCCAAAGTTGTGAGTGGAAAACATGAGGCACAGACTCCATGCAGAAGGAGCAGGGTGAGGTGGGGTGGGGAGACTAAAATCCCCTGGGGGTAGGGGGCGACTTGATCTGGATTCTGACGGAGGGGGGCAGAGAGTGTTTCATTTGTCAACTATAGGCACCAGGGGATGATCAGCAGAACAACCGGCAAGAGAAAAGACATAATGGAGAAAAAAAAAATCCTCCATGGGCTGGAGAAAAAGAACATTTCAGGTCTGGTTAGAAAAGGCCCCTTGTGTTGATGAGCAGGGAAAATCACACTGGGCCTGACCTTGAACGAATGAACTTATTAGGGAGGAAAATGGGACGAACTACCTCTTTTTGGGAAAGGGAGGGACATCCTAATAATGGCAATGGGTTGGGAAAATTAATTCTCTGGTTTTGCACTTTTAAGAATTGGGGTGTAATTCACAGACCATAAGTGTGCCCCTTCTAGAGTGTATGGTTCAACCTGTTTAGTATATTCACAAGGTCATTCCAGCATCACCTCTTGTCTCATTTCAGATCATTTTCATCACTCAAGAAGAAGCTCCATACTCACTAGAAGCCACTCCCTGGGATTCCTTCCTGTCCTAAGGATTTGTACTCTTTAATTTTTTATAAAGATTTTATTTCTTCATTTGAGGCAGAGAGAGAGAGAGAACATGAGCAGAGGGAGAGCGAGAAGCAGGCTCCCCACTGAGCCAGGAGCTGATGCGGGACTCGATCCCAGGATCCTGGGATCATGACCTGAGCTGAAGGCAGACGCTTAACCCACTGAGCCACCCAGGCACTCCAGGGTGGTTTGACTTTTTACAAAACACCGAACCTGGTGTCTGTAAAGTGGCCTGAGTTTTGAACCCAGAGGGACTGACTACCAAAGATAAACAGAGAAAGGGAAAGCAGAACTGGCTTTTCCAAGGTTCAGGTGATGTATCTGGATGTCTCTCTTTCTCCAATGAGAGGAAAGGAGAAGAAAGAAAGAGTAGAGAGAAAGCATTATTAGATCCGGACATGGGAGCAAAAGAGAGAGGGGCAGGGGTGGAGTAGGTCTTCAAATGCAACCTCTGAAAAAAATGACTTTAGTCTAGCAGGGGCTAATGTTTTTATTTTATTTGAATTTCCTTTATGGGCTGTCTTGGTAAAGCCTTTCAGACATTGCCTTTCCTGGGGAAACCAAGGGAAAAGCAGAAGGAGCAGAGTCTTTGAAAAATCCCCTGTTTTGGAAAGCCTTAAGAAAGACATCTGCTCTCTGCTGCCCTCTGGTCTCTTCACGAAAGGCAGTGATGGCTGCTGCGGATCTCGGCTGTGGTCCCTGAGCCACCCACACAGGCGGGTTTGTCTGAGTGTCAGCGGAGGACCCCAGGCTGCGTGCATTTGATTTCGGCATCCTTGCAGGATAGGCACGGCAGGTCTGACAACAGAGGGGGACTTCAGTGAGACTCAGACTCCTGGGGTGAACTGAGTGATATATTTTTCTGGGGTCTCTTCTCCTAAAGTGAGTCTTTCTCACTTTTCTCACCTTTCTCACTTGCAGCAGGAATGGTTGGGATATGTAGACGGTAGCACTTAGCCCTTTTTAAAATTTATTATTTTTTAATTTAAGTTCAGTTTTGTGAACATCTAGTGTATTATTCATTTCAGGGGTAGAATTTAGTGATTCATCAGTTGCATAGAACACCCCGTGCTCATTCCATCACATGCTCTCCTTAATGCCCATCACCTGGGGTTACCCCATCCTCCCTCCCCCCTCCCCTCCAGCAACCCTCAGTTTATTTCCTAGAGTTAAGAGTCTCTTATGGTGTGCCTCCCTCTCTGTTTTTACCTTATTTTATTTTTCCTTTCCTTCCCCTAAGGTCATCTATTTTGTTTCTTAAATTCCACATATGAGTGAAATCATTTGGGGACTCAGCACTTTGGAATGTCTGTTACATGGAACCCCATTTTTTGGGGTGTCTGGTTGAAGTTCAGAGGGGCATCGCAGGGAGCACTAGTTCCCATTCTGCCAGCCCTGGGGCCGATGGAGTTTTTCATTCTACTTTGAATACTAAAATCATATGATTTTAAAATAGGAGAGGACTTCTGAATTCATCAAATCTGATACTTCCTTATTACTAATAAGAAACTAGTGAGTTGGAGAGATTAGGTGACTTGATTAGAGATTAGGTGGCTTGATCCAACTAATTCATAGTGACAGAAAAGGGACGGTGGTTGCCTAGGGACAGCAGGGGAGGGATCACAAAGGACAATTCTGGGGGTTATGAATATGTTCCCTCTCTTGATCATGGGTGCGGTATATCAAAACTTACAAAACTGTACACTTTAAATACGGTGCTTTTTGGTGTATGTCAATTACACTTCAATAAAGCGATCTAAAAAAAGTCACACATCCTGTGAGAAATAGAGCAGGGCCCAGAACACACATCTTGTGCCTTGAGGCCTTCATACCTCCCCTCAGCCCCAACGCTATCTTGAAAACCAAAGCCTATGTCAAGTTGCAAAAAACGCCTTTTCTCTTAATGTCATTTTTAAAAACTCCCCAGTTCCAAATTTTCTATAGATATAAATATAAAATAATAACACCCTTCACCAGAAAGTCACCGATGTCATTCATTCGAGAAAATTCCAGTGGGAGCTGGTCCATAGATAGACAGCAGGGTACCCTGTAGAGTTGGGAGGAGAGTGGGGACAGAGCAAGGCATGGTTTTGTTCCATTTAGCTGTTCATGTCTGGGGCTTCCTTGTGACAGGTATGCTCTCTGGATACAGCCAGACAATGTAATTTAGGATAAAAAAAAAGATAGAGGAGGGAGTTTTCATAAGACTGTACTTTTGATGACCCCCTAATGGGCCAAGATAATTTCTGAGCAATCCCTGCATGAGGAGGAGGCAAGGAACCTTCCAGAAAGGTTCTAAGTCCTCTTTTTCTTTCACACCCCCAGATCGAACAGCCAGAGTCACCAGGTGTGTTCAGCTTCCTGAGGTCTAAAATAGCTTCTTCGTAGAGAAGGTGAAAGTTCGGCGAGAAAGGGAGTGTGGGTCTCACCCACACTTCACTTTATTACTCAACCAGAGCTGACCCCGTGGGCGCACAGAGAGATTCTGTCTGGCCGGCCTGGTATGCCCACTATGGGAGGAGGAGACCCTCCCCTGCTTTCCCTCCACAAGACGTTTTCATGAGCTATTGCCTCTCTAGCAGGTGCTAGGAAGAAACATTCATGCATGGAAGGTGGTTTTTTTTTTTCTCTATATGATTCAGTAGGATTGCATATGTAATATACACTCATAACAAATTCAAACAAGACAAAATTATATGAAATGCAAACAAGGGGTAGAAAAGGGCAGTGGCCTGGGAAGTCAAATGAGTTCAACGTGATTTCTGTCTGAGTCAGGGAGACATCTGAGCAGGTAGAGGAGGTGCTGGTACTGTTCAAAGTGCTTGGGGACACAAGATAAACTCTGAGAACGATCCTCTGGGCTTCTTTGTTATCAAAGACATTTAACACGTCATGCTGGTTCTTCATGGTGTACCTACCCCGTGTGCCTCCTGCCTCTTGAATCCTTTGCCCTCCCCTGTGTGCTCCAGGAGCCTGACCCTAACAGGTGCCTCACCCAGACTCCACTGCCCCCTGGCTTCTGGTCACAACTGAGCAATAGGAGGCCCCAGGAGGAGAGCAGGTCAGAGTGTTTATCCCCCTGGCATCCTATCTGGCCACAGCTGTGTCCCTGACATGACAGCCCTGCAAGACAGCCCCTCCCACAAGGCCCTGCCACCCTCCCCCCACCTACCAAACCCTTTATATCTGGATAATAACAGTGGCTTCCATGCTTAGTCGATCACTGGGTGCCTTGACCTCTTTTAGGTTTTCCTTTAACCCTGTGCCCCCTCAAAGAAGACCCTTCGTCAAGTCTCTGCCTGGAAGCGGTTGGATGCATCCATCATGTGGGAATGAACTGTCGAAGATTCTGTCTCCCTTCCCAGTCTGGGACCTGCGAGCGTGGCTTTCTAAAGTCTGACTTCCTCAGCACTGAGCACAGTGAGCTGAACTGAACTGTTGAGCTGGTCAGGGACATTTTACCAGGAGGTGACCTTAGACCTGGGTTTTAAAGGACACTGCCATATGGTTGGCCACGTCATTGTGCCTAGATGAGGTTTTATCCTGCAGGGGACAAGGTTCAGGCCCATGTCGATTACACTGAATACTAGCCAGGGCAACATGACCCATGTAGGGTCTGAATGACATCAGGAGGAAGCCTTTGATGACACCAGAGACGATGATGATGGAATGCTCACCCACCTGAGTCATGGGAGGATTTCAGTTTTATACCATGCCCTTCTACCATGTTGCAAGATAATCCTTGCTTTTGGGAGTCAATTCTTTTGTTGAGGTATGGTTTATAGACTGCGTCATGCTCCAATTCTAAGTGTACAGTTGGATGAGTTTCGACAAACTTATTGTGTTACCACCATACCTATTAAGATATAGAACATTTCTGTCACTCCAGAAAGTTCCCTTACACCTCTCTCCATTTAATCCTTGACCCAAAGCTAAACATTGTCTGATTCCTGCCCATGTCCCTCTAATCAATCTCCCAAGACCTTGTGTCCAATGCATTCCTTGTCACCCCCCCCCCCAACGATGCTAATCCTTGCCTCCGAGCCTATTCTTTCGCTGTTGTCTGATGTACCTGTGGTGATCTCTTTTTCCTTTAGGGCTCCTCTTCCAAGACATTTCCCTGATTTTCTCTTCCACTCATGGGTAAGGTACTCTTCTACAAAGTTCTATGTTCTATTGATGGGATCTCCATGATATATATATTCAGTTTATAACATATTTTTGTTCAAGTATTTTTCTCCCCTATGAACCTGTGAGCTCCTCAAGACAGGGACTGGGTCATATTCTGCTCTAGCACAATGCACGGCATGTAATAGTCTGTTGTTTAAATGAGTAGGTGAATTAAATCAATTCTATTTTTCAGGATGCTGTTACTAAAGTCTTGACACCACATTATGCATTAAGCCCCTTCGGTTGCAAGAAACAAAGACTCAAGATACTTGGGAGGATTTGTGGAGATGGCACGTGTCCTTGGAAAGGCAGGGAGCCACGTGAGCTCTGGGGACTTCTCGGTCAGCCTCACGCCCCCTCCTCTGCTCTCAGCCTATTTGGTTTCTTCGCTTCTTTTTCCAATGGGGTTCTTCTGCTCAACTTTCATTTCTGTTTTCCTTGTAACTTCACCTTGCACTTGGCCTCAGCTTTCTCTGGCCATGTCTTTACCTTTGTCTGGCTCAAGCTGACATTTGTGAAGGTAATCTAGCAAGCTCATTTAAGCTTTTCAGATCCATATCATGGCCACAGCCTGAGCAGGGAGTAGCTGGTCGTTCTCATCCTCAGCATCCCTCATCCAGTGAGCTAAAGGAGGGTGAGTCCCACCAAAGTAAGGTTGCTTGGTGGGCAGGGTCTGATAGAAGTGAAGGAGAAGACATTGGCATGCATTATGGGGTTTTGCCTATCTGATTACTGAGCAAGAGCTCATGTGTTTTTCCTGTTTTTGCTGCTGAAAAAATTACACTTTTCTCCTCCTTGATTGTGGGAAAGCCACTTTTCTCCTTCCCATTAGGGTCTATAGAATCAAGGAACATTGAAGCTGGAAGGAAACTCATAGTTCATCTGCTCCAGCATATCCCAGGCCCCAAAGACACTCCATTAAAAAAAAAAAAAGTCATATTTGGATACGGATATTGGGTTGTAGTTCACACTAGAAACATAGTTCCCAGTGGCCTGGTTTGCTTAGTGGGATCTCTGGTCTTCGGCATGAATGGACACCTGTTGGGTCCTGGATTTTCTAAAGCACAAGGGAGTTGTGGACCCCTCTCAGAGGGGACCAGCCATGAAGCCCTTGACATTGTTTGCAACCTTGAGTCAGTATCGTGTTCCTTCTTTTCCTTCCTTCCTTTTCCTTCCCCCTCCCCCTCTCTCATTAACCAACACCTCACCAAGCCACTTAGAATTTGCTTCCCTCAACACTGCTACACATTTGTTGAGGACCAAGCGCTGTGTTACACATTTCCCCACTGCATGATATAGCAACCCGTCCGTTGCATAGGACCATCCCATTCTTCATTTCTACCTTTCAGGTAAGGAAACTGAGGCTTAGAACTTAAGAAACTTGCCCATGGTTGTCCAGCTAGCTAGTGGCAGAGCTGGGATGGGAAAGACCATTTTTGCCACCGCGCTCATTAGTGAGGCCTCTTTGTCTCGCTTCTGCATATAACTCACTTCTGGTCCGGGTGAAAAGGCTGCTCTTTGCGACAGATCCTCCCACTCTCCTGGCCAGACACACGCGGGTCTCACCTGAGGCTCTTGCAGGGTCCCGCCGGCACCCGACACCGCCCCCTGGCGGCAGGTGGGCGCAAGCGCAGGGCATGCTAATGAGCCCGCGGCGCGGCACGCTGATTGGCGGGCGCGGATTCCAGCGGCTTTCCCGGGGCGGGGGCCAAGGCAGAGTAAAGGGGCGCCGCCGGCAGCAGCCGCCCCCGCCCCGCGCTCCGGGCCGCCCTCCTCCCGCGGGGCGCCAGGGCGTGTGCGGGGCACGCGGGCGCCTTGGCCAGGGGCTTCCTCTCCTGCGCTCCGCTCGGCTTCTGGTGGTGCCTTCATCCAGGGTCCGGGATGACGATCCGACACCAAGGCCAACAGTACAGGCCGAGGATGGCATTTCTGCAGAAGGTGAGCGCGGTCCGGTGCCCTGGGCCCTGGGAGGTGCGCGGGGTCCCAACTCTGGCAAGTGTCCGCGGAGATGCTGGCGAGGCGCGGGGCGTGCGGCCGGAGTGGGGGGCATCCCTGTGGTCCGTCCGTGCTGCTTGGTGTCATTAAATGACTTATTTGCCGTGTGAGTGTGTGTGAGTGTGTGTGTGTGTGTTAAAGACTGTAATGATTAGGTTTCCACGTCACCTGTTTGTAGCAGGGGATCTGAAGCCAGGGGCGATGGTCCACTGGAAGCTGGAAAACAACCTGTTACTCTGGAGAGGAGGGTGCCACAAGGCAGTCGGCCGAGGCTGTGTCAGATTACAGACAGAATCGTGATATTATCATAAGGTTCCCAGATGTGGCATTGACATTTTTGCTATTTTTTTAACCCCAAATTGCAGTATTTTTAAGTCGGAGGGAGTGTGGTGTGTACACATAGACCACAAAAACGGTGCGACTTGTAGGATAAAGGGACACCCCGCTCCCAGAGCCCCTAGATTCCTCCTTCAAGTGTGTGTATTTGTGTATCTCGGGTCTGTCTGTGTTGGCAGAGGGAGTCAGCCTTTCCCTTCCATTGCAAAGGCTTTCTCAGACCAAGTGGCCAGGCACAGGGTATCCAGCCCGTGGACACTTGGGATGTGGCATGTACCTTGTGGGGGGTTGTATTGGGTTCCGACTGGCTCGTTTTTTTGTTCTGGACTTTTGAGGTAACCAGTGTCAGAGGTATGGACAAAGGATTAGGTCCCAGGTCACTTGCCCAGCCTTCACCCCATCTGCAGCCATTTCTCACAGTGCAGTGTCCCCTTTGTCGGCTTATCTTGTTGAGTAGAATTAGCTGAATGCTTTGTGACAATTAAGAGCCCTGCCTTGAGCCCTTGGAGCTCGGCAGACTGGGGTAGTTGGGGACCAAGTGTCCTGATCTGATCAGAACTTTGAGTGCTAACACCTGGACAGTCCCAGGCACAATGGAGACAGTTGGTCACACGTGGACCACCTACTTCGAGAAGCTGGTGAATATTCCAGGTGGCTGAGGTGCGAGGATCATCCAGAAAAAGAATGCTTAGAGCCTATATTGCAAACATCTTCCTAAAAGCAGAAGAAACCCCTTAAGGCTGACATCTGAAAGCCATAAGTCATCTTCCAGGATCCCCCGGGACTGCCTTTGTCTCCCAGACAGGGCAGCTCTGGCTTGGAGGCTCAGAGAGCAACGGTCTGGAGACATTCTGTTTTCTGAATCTCGATACTCGTTTCCATCATGACTGTTATCTGGTAGATTTTCCTCTCTTTGCCAGGTCTTCTGACGTGTCTTGGTTTCCAGCCTCCCTCCGCACCCCCTAGCCTGCCTACCTCCACAGTATGCTTCATAAACACAGTGCTTTTCTTTCTTAAGCTAACGCTGATCTGCTCAGCCTAAAACTCTTCGCTGGCTTCCCATGTTCACAGGATCAAGCACAACCCGCTCAGCTCAGCCGAGGCATTCGGGATCCTGCATTCAGGATCCAGCTGAGGCATTCGGGATCTCTCTTTCCCTCCCACCGACCTGCCCTCCAGGGAAACAAAATAAAGCAGCCACAGTCCTCAATGGGGGCTTTCGCCTCAGAGTCCTCCCTACCTTTCTAGGAACTTTGCTCCCTTTCATACCTCAGGCTCCTCTCCTGGGAAAGCTCATTCTCCCCTTCTCACCTGCCAGCTTCCCACTCCTCTGCTGTGAAGGCCGGTTCTCCCCAGCCCCTGGAGCAGAGCCACTTCCTTCGCTACCCACAGACTCTGCCCACACCCCTAGGACTGCTCTTTCCCTTGGCCTTGTGGGGAGGGACCTGCCTGTCTGTGTATTCTCAGGTCCCCAGTTAGGTTCTAGAGCTCCCTAAAGGCGGTCACAAGAGCGCTGCCAGGGGGGTCTTGCATGTTGAGCCCGCTGAACTAGATGCCTGGGCTTCTGGAGAAGGACCCAGACCAAAGGAACGTGAACATGGGTGCAATGTCATTCTCCACTCACTCAAGGAATATTCGACGAAATATTCAGTGAATGTTTATAAAGTGTGCTGTGGGGGCCCCTGGGTGGCTCAGTCGTTAAGCGTCTGCCTTCGGCTCAGGTCATGATCCCAGGGTCCTGGGATGGAGCCCCGCATCGGGCTCCCTGCTCGGCGGGAAGCCTGCTTCTGACTTTCCCACTCCTCCTGCCTGTGTTCCCTCTCTCATGGTGTCTCTCCCTATCAAATAAATAAAATCTTAAAAAAAAAAATAAAGTGTGCTGTGTTCCCATAATGGAGGCATGCATGCATTACTATCCCAGTCGGTCCACAAAGACGGACATGATCATCACCATTTACAGAGAACTGTAAATTGCCCCAGTCGTATAGGCACTAAGGGGTGGAACCAGGAAAAAGAGGACTGACCATCATCTGTCGCCAAAGGCAATACTATGCTATGAGCTTCAGTGGAGAGGAGGCTGTGGGAAGGCCTGACTTGGATGCTTGGGGGACGTGCAGCTGAGATCGAAGGATAAGTGGGTGTTATCGGCGGAGAGAAAGAAGGATGTTCCAGGCAGAGGGAATGGCATGTGCTCAGTGTGTGTGTGACACGCGGTGGGCCGCTCCCTGTGGCTGCTGAACGTGTGGCCTCCTGTTCCAGGGCTGGCCTGTCCCCTCTGTGATTACCAGATCACCATCCCCGCCAGTACCAGTAACTGCTGTCCTTGAGAAGCACCGTGGCATTGGCTCTCATGGTGCCACATGGAGAAGCCTTCTGTTGGATGCTGTGCTTTCTGGTGTGGCTTCTGGCATCTGCTTTTGCTTGGGAAGGGAGTGCAGAAACAGACCTATTAGGAGGTGTGGGCAGAACAGGGTATCTTTTGCTTGTGTCCTTTCATTCACCCTGCATACATAACTGTGCCCTTAGCTGCCTGGGGTGAGGGAATCAGGACAGGTGTCACAAGGGGGGGGGGGCTTGCAACTGAGTTGAGGTACAAGAAATTCATTTTCTTTGCCAGGAGGATGGGAAAATGAGTGACTGTTGGGGCAGATAGACGCAGACATTCGACCCCCACGCTGGTGTGGGAGAGCCAGGGCTGGGAGAGTGGGAAGCTGTTGGGTGCTAAGGCTGCTAGGTCAGAAGGGCCCCGACCTGGGGGCTTTGGATGTTGTGCTGAGGAGTTGGAGGCTTTCTGCGTTCAGTGAGAAGCTGTTGGATGTTTTAAAATGAGTCGGTTTCTGTGCTAGAGGGAAGATTCTGGTTTGAGGGTCCAAGTGCTTCTCTGCGCTGGCTGCCCTGGCAACAAATTGACACGGAGCCCCCATCCTTTGAGTGTCTGATTTACGTACCAGGTAATTAACTTATTAAGTGCCGTGGAGCCCAAGCATTGGTGTTTTTTTTTTTAAAAAAAAAAAAAAAAAAAAGCTTCCAGGGGATTTGACTGTAGAGCCGAGCTGAAGGATCCTGGGGACTTTTGGCAACATCTGGGGACATATGGAGTTGTCACACCTGGAGATGAGGGTACAGCTGGTATCCAGCAGGGAAAGGCAGGGGTCCTGCTAGCTGTCCCTCCAGGCACAGGGCAGCTGGTCCCCCGATGAAGAATGATCTGGACCCAGTTGTCAGTAGTGCTGCGGTGGGTCCGGGACCCTGGGCTGGAGGATGGTACACGGGGGCTGGAGTCGTGCCAGTGGAAAGGCATGTGGCAGGAAGGCAGAGCCTGATGGTCGAGAGGGGAGGGAGGAAGGTCCCATGAGGCAGGACTTAGTGGGCAGGTAAGACACACCTCAGAAGCAAAAGAAGAGTCAGCGGAAGTTGGCTGCTGTTGTCTGGGGCCATCTAGAATGCTTCCTGGGCCTTTGACCAAGGTGGGAAGGGCAGGACCTGGGGAAAGACCCCTGAGTACCAGTGAGGGTATGCAGCTCACGAGGGTGTGTGAGATGGCAGGTTGAGGTGGCGGGGGTGTCACCTGGCCTCTGTGTGGCCAGGTGGGTTAGCAGGGACACCTTCCTGTCTGTTAGCAAAACAGCCTGGGGGTTCTGGGTCACTCTGCCCCTCTTTGTACAGAGAAGGGCTGATTATTCTCATCCCTCTGGGAGCCTTCTCCGGCGTGAAGGAAAATTCCAGCCCCTGAGATCTTGCACGGTGACTGACAGCTCCTTAATGTGAGGAGCAGTGTGGGTGTGGACGGTGGGAAGTTGGGGCGTCAAAGCCATCGTGTCTGCTCCTCTGGGATGTCGGGGTTCCCTGGCACGCCCGCAGTCATGCCGCAGCACGTTGGCTTCTGAGAGCTGAAATGTGGGGCCCGCACCCCCCCAATCCTCGCCGCTGTCCCCCAACACGGGGTCCCAGGCGGCCTGGCGTGGCCTGGCTGTGTCGTGTGTGTTTGTGCCCGGAACGAGATTTGGCTGAATCCGGTTGGGAGTGGGCCTTGACATTTGATGGTGGGGAAGGCCGGCCATGGCCTCAGCTCCCGGGGACGCCCACGGGACACCAGGGGGAGGTGTGAGAGTTGGCAGCCTTTTGGAGTAGAAAGGCCAGGGCTTCTCGCTGGCTCTCTGGAGAACTTGGAAATGGTTGGGATTCTCTCCTCTCTGCAACGGGTGAAGGGGTTTTTCTCTTGGGGTGGATGATAGAACACAGTCTACTCTTTTGGGGGGGGCCGCCATGACAAAGTACCACGGGCTCTGTGGCTTAAACAACAGAAAGTGATTTCCTCACAGCTCTGGAGGCTAGAAATCCAAGACCAGGGGTCGCTAGGACTGGTTTCCTCAGAGGCCTCTCTCCTCGGCTCCCGACAGCCGCCTTCTCCCTGTGTCCTCACATGGCCTTGCCTCTATACGTGCCTGTGTCCTAATCTCCTCTTCTCATGAGGACACAGTCATATTGGATCAGGGCCCACCTCATGACCTCATTTTACTTAAATGGCCACTTTGAGACCCTTTCCCCAAATACACTCACATTCTGAGGTACTGGAGGTTAAGTCTTCAACATACAAATTTGGGGGGGACAGAGTTCAGCCCATAACAGAGTCTCTCATTGTCTCCTGGTGTGACTGGGGAGGCTCCTCAGAGGAATTTATGTGAGGAAAGTTCTAAGGAAAATCGATCGGAACCGCACCGGGCTGAACACCCTCGAAATGTTCCCGAGGTTCATGTGATGCTCCCTCCTCCCACCGGCCCTTCTTTTCTGTGAACGGTGACACACCTGCTGGAGAGAAATGTGACTCCCCTCATTGTGTTTTTAAAATAACTCTCATTATTCCTCCCCTGAAGATTATTTTCAAACTCTTCATAACTAGATTTTTTTCCCCCCTTAACATGAAGAGAAGGGATCCAATCCGCTGACTTTCTCTCGGAGGAACTCCGATTTCTCACTCTTAAGGCAGTTTCTTTTTCTTCTCCAATATCTGGGCCCTCTGTTTCTAGGAAACATGGCTGTGTCATCCAAAAGTTTTTTGAACAAATACAGGATTTCATCTGGCAGTGAATGGGGGGGAGGGGAGACCTGAGCCCGCATCTCAGAAATCAGGCACTTCTTGGAGTAGCCTGTACACTTGCAGAAGGAATGACCCTCGCCACCTGAGGGCCCTCGGTCCTCTGTGTCCAGGGGAAGTGCTGGGCTTGCTCCTTTGCTCCCTCCGTCACTGCTGCAGGCTCTAGGCTGACACCGTGGCCAAGATGCTGCCAGGCCCTGACCTTGCAGAAGGCCAAGAATGGCAGCTCTGAATGGAGCCAAAAGGGATAGTTTCTGTTCCTGAACAATCTGTGAGCCGAGAATGCGTCTGGGCAGGTGCAACAGGCCCTCAGCTTGCTCCCCTGCATGACCCTCTCCTCCAGTGCAGCTGGGTCAGTCTTCATCTATCATTCTTTTTAAAATTGTATTTTATGGGGACGCCTGGGTGGCTCAGTTGGTTGAGCGGCTGCCTTCGGCTCAGGTCATGATCCCAGCGTCCTGGGATCGAGTCCCGCATCGGGCTCCTTGCTCCGCGGGGAGCCTGCTTCTCCCTCTGCCTCTGCCTGCCACTCTGTCTGCCTGTGCTCGCTCGCTCTCTGACAAATAAATAAATAAATGCATCTTTTAAAAAAATAATAAAATTGTATTTCATTGAGCTAAGAACACTTACTGTGAGTATCTACCCCCTTAAATTTTGGAGTGCACAAACCATATGGCAGAGCAAGTCTCTAGAGCAGCTTTACCTTGCTTAGCTGAAGTCTGATGCTCGTTGGTTGGCCACGCCTCATTTCCCTTCCCCCAACCCCTGACACCCCCTTCCCACTCTTCGATTCTGTGAATTTAGGGACCCCACATAAGTGGGATCATGCAGTCTGTCTGTGACTGGTTTGTCGCCCTTGGCAAGATGTTCTCTGTAGCAGAATGTTCTCCGGGTTCGTCCTTATTGTTGCAACCGAATTGTTGCAGAGTTTCCTTCTTTTTAAAGACGGACCAATGTTCCATTGTCTGTCTCTGCCCCGTTTTCCTTCTTCATTTGTTGACGGACATTTCGGCTGTTTGCCTGTCTTGGCTGCCATGAACGTGGTAGAGCTAATATCTCCTCGAGATCCCGATTTCAAGTCTTTTCAATACATACCCAGGAGTGGGATTGCCCGTCATTCTGTTTTTAATCCTTGGAGGAACCTTTGTACCATTTTCTGTAGCAGCTGCACCGTCTGGCTTTCCCACCAACCATGCACCGGGGTTCCAAGTTCAATCTCTTCACTTTCCTGCGTAGAGAAGCCTGGGCCGTCTCAGACCATCACTCCCTTGGAGCACAACTCCATCCTCACCTAGGAAGTGAGGTGTGCCTAGGAAGAGTGCCCATCCACCCTCTGGGCATTTTTTGGAGCTCTTCTCAGCTATCCTTGTCATCTCTTGGGTCTTTTGGGGTTAGCACCTTCCCCTTTATTTGCTGCCTAATTCAGCCTGTCCTCACTGTCTACTGAGTAGTCTGTGCGTAGCACCGTACTAAGTGCTCTACACGCTTAATCCCGGATAATCTCTGTGACATCCCTCGGATGATAGAGGTACTATTGTCATCTCTGTTTTACAGAGAAATGAGTCTTAGTGACATTTAGGAATTTACCTCGCTTCTACATTGAGCAGGGATTTGAACTGAGCTTTTTTTGCATCCAGATCTCTAGCATTTATCTTAGTTAACTTTCTATTTTCATACAAACGTCTTCCCAGTCTTCTGTGGACTTGGAGTATTTCTTCTGCCTTGTTGTGCCACCCCCCCCCCCAAAATGCGGGGCACTTAAGCATGCTCAGTAAATGCCTGTTTAATATTTGAACAGCGAGGAGAGCAGGGTTTTTATTCACACAGGTCTCTAAACACAGCCCTGCATGCAGTTTCAAAGATGCATTAATTGTACAAAAACTACTAAATATGAATGACTCTAACCATAACCACTAACACGGATCTCTCCTGATAAGGTACATATCTTTTTTTTTTTTATTATAAAAGATTTTATTGGAGAGAGAGAGAGTAGGGTGGGGGGAGAGAGGCAGATGGAGAGGGAGAAGCAGACTCCCTGCTGAGCGGGGAGCCCGACACGGGGCTCGACCCCTGGACCCCAGGAGCACGACTTGAGCTGAAGGCAGACGCTTAACCGACTGAGCCACCCAGGCTCCCTGATGAAGTCTATATCTTTATGAGTATATAACATATTTGTCCCTGTAAAGCAATTTTACACAAATGCTTAATGAGATTCTAAGAAATTACAAAAGTGTGTCAATTACCTGGGCACAGACTATCACCGTCCCCATTTTGCAGTAGAGAAAGGACGTTCAGAGAGGGTCAGCGAAATCCCACCGTGAGCAGAGAAAGGAAGCCCCATGGAGCTGTGAGATTTATTTTCTCTGTGGGTTTCCTTTCTTTGCACCACAGCCACGTCCCAGAGGATACGTGTAAAGTGTTGCACGGAGCAAGGGGGTGTTATTTTATTTAAAAGCCGGGAATAAGGATGAGATAACCAAGTTAGTTCAGTTGAGGGGAAGTGGGTGAACCACTGACCTGTTTTGGTTCGGCTAGCTGCTGGAACGTGGACAGGTTGGGTTGGAGGTGCAGCCCTCCACCGGATATAGCCAGCTGTAGGCAGGAGAGGGTTTCCGGACGGAGAAGAACCGGAAAGGTTTTCCTTCCTACTTGGCCGTTCGTGTTGTTTCTGCTCCTGCTTTCCCCGGAGCCTGGAATGCTCTGGCCCACCATTTCCCCCGCTTTGTGGTGCCTGATTCCTATTCATTTTTTGAAGATTCATTCCAGGAGTCGCCACTCCTGACAGTCTCCTGGCGCTGTTGTGTTCTCATGATTCCCTGAACTCACCTTCGTCACTGTACCTCCCATGTTGTCCCATAATATCCTGGCACCAGTGAGCTCCTTGGGCTCGGGGACCATATCGCCTTACCTTTGGTTTTCCAGAGTGACTGCCTGGTTGTTGAATGACTTACTGACCACGGCAAGCACATGGCAGGCAGGGAGATGCGTGGTTTCTTCAAGAGTGAGGGGGTCTCCTGGGGGAACAGGAAGCCGGAAACCTCAGATACCTGAGGCTTTGCAAGTGCTCGTGATAAACGTTGACAAGAGACACACCTGGGTTGTCTTTTTTTTTTTTTTCAACTGTACGCACCCATCCAGCTTGTTTGAAAATACCCTTCAGTTGATTTTACTTCCCTTTGATTTTTTTCAAGTGGGAAACTATTTTTTATTAATAAAATTCAAAGAATAAAGAGCATGAGGGCCATCCTTGTGGTTGTCTTCCTTCAGTCTCTCTCCCTGGAGAGAGACTCTCTGGCTCTCTTTGCTTCAACTCTCTCTCCAATGCTCACGACTAATTCGTATCTCTGACCCTTATCTCTTTCGCACTTGGGATGTTCATTTCCCGTCACCGGGTAGACGCCGTGGCAAGCTAGATCAGCATTCCAAAGCAGAATCCTTTGCTTTCCGAAGGTGCTCCTTCTTTGGCACGTCTACCTTTTCTATTCTGGGAACCGGCAGCTCTGATCACGGGAGTTAGAAACTTTGCCACCCCCACTGAACAAGTCAGTCATTTATAAGTACAGTTCACTTGAGTTAACTAGGGCTCTAAAGCGGTGCCTTCCTCTCACCCCTGCCATTGCCTTCATTTACATATTAACTCAGGCGCCAGCTGCTTATTAAGTACCAGCTACATGGCCATGGCCGTGTCCAGCACCGTGGCCTCCTGAGCATGTTAGCAGAAGAAGGTGCTGAGCGAGTTAGTTAAATAGGGAAGGGCAGTCCGGGCCCAAGGAATTGTCAGAGTAAAGGCCCAGAAGCAGGAGGCTGGGCATGGTCAGGAAGCAGCAAGGTGGCCAGGGTAGCTGGATCGGAGGGAGCCAGGTGGATGACAGTAGGAAGAGAGTCAGGGAGGAAGGGGTCTCAGCCACGTAGACCAGTGGGGGAACTTTGCCATTGCCTCTGAGTGGAATGGCCACCGCAGTGTTTTGAGCAGAGGAGTGACATCTTCTAAAATAATTGAAAGAGTCTCTCTGGCTGCTCTCCTGAGAAGGGGCAGAAGTGGCAAGGGGTAGACCCACCATTGCTTGCTGGGACCATTGCAGTATCTTCAAATGGACCTCCCCTCTTTTCTTCTCCTTGGCAAACTTCTTCATACCTCAGCGTCTTCTCTGCCATGGGCCACTTTTCGCAAGCCTGGGCTGAATCATGCTACTGCCCAGCGGTCACTGCGGGAGCCAGAGGCACGCTCAGGGAATGACATCCAAGGCCCGTTGTGACCTGGCCCCCAGCTGTTTTTCTTGCTTCATTGTCCGTCCCTCTCTCACCCTGGGCACTTGCTCCTGTGTCTTCTCACTTTCTGTCCAGCAAAACCCTCGTTTCCTGCGTCTCCCCTTCTCCTCTGAGCTTGTGCAGAATCTCCAAGTCGGAGCACACTTCTCTGAGCCCCCGCACCCAGCCAGGGGGTTTGTGTCTGTGAGCCCCACGCTGAACCTGGGTGTGTTGCGATCTCTCAGGGTCCATCTGGGGCACAAGCTCCTGATGGTACGCTTCCTGCATTCCTCTCAGCATCTCTTGCTCCCTCCGTAGTGCAGAGAGGGGCCTTGCCTGGCTTTTGGGACAGTTCTGGTTGGCTAATGTTTTCGGTTCTGTTTTGCAGATTGAAGCCCTAGTGAAGGACATGCAGAACCCGGAGACGGGGGTCAGGATGCAGAACCAGAAGGTTCTGGTCACCAGTGTCCCTCACGCCATGACAGGTAATACATCTTGTGACTTAGTCTTGGCTTAGAACTGTCCACATGCAGGGGCTGACGATCTATAGCTCAAGGTCCAAGTGTGGCCCACGGCCCATGCTTGTGCATAAAGCTTTATTGGAACACATTCACATCCCTAATTTTTCTAAAAAATATTTTATTTATTTATTTTTGAGAGAGAGAGCGAGAGTGAGCATGAGCAGGAGGGAGGGGCAGAGGCAGAGGGAGAAGCAGGCTCCCTCTTGAGCAGAGAGCCTGATGTGGGGCTCGATCCCAGGACCCTGGGGCTCATGACCTGAGCTGGAGACAGATGCTTAACTGACTGAGTGACCCAGGTACCCCCACGTCCCTCTTTACATATTGTCTTTGGCTGCTTTTATGCTATAATGACAGAGTTAGGTAGTTGTACAGAGACTGAATTATGACCCACAAAACTGAGAATATTTATAGCCTTTTACAGAGGGACTTTGCTGATTCCTGGACCACAGGTTCCTTCTGAGGAAGGGATCAGAAAGGAAAGGAGAAAAGGAATCCATAGATCACTTTGTGAAGCCATCCCTCCCAGGAGATCATTTAAAAAGCTTTTGCTGTCACTTTCTGTTTGCCCTGTTTTCATGAAATCAGGTAGTATTAAAAAAAAATACTCTTTGGCAGAAAAAAATGTGGTCTTTGCTCTACCTTTTCCTGATTCTTTTTGACACCCTTCTTAACCATGCCACGGGGACGGTGCCAGTGTCTCTTTCCTCTGGATGTGGGCTAAAGGGGCGTCATTTGAGGCTCTCAGCAGAAGGGACTAAACCGCAGAATAAGAATGACTTTGGATAAATGTGTTGCATGTGTTTGATGATTTTGGCTTTTCAGTGGAGAGTATGTTTCCTACTGAGATATATTGTCTGCAGAAACAGCTTCTCAAGGCACGAGCTGGGGACTCACCACCCTGCCCCCACTCTCTGTGAATCCCCTCTCTCTCCCTCACCATAGCCTGACTGTCTTTCACTCAAGGTGCTCTGGTCTTGGCAGAGGTAAGCTGGCCGACAGTGTCCCCCTGTTTCCCTTTCTGTCCGCTTGGAAGAAGGCGTGTCCCCATCTTTTTTCCCTTGAGTGTAAGCGACAGAAAACCAGGCTGGCTGTTTGGAGCAAAACAGTGGTTGATTGGAATGGGACAGAATAGCTCATGGAAGAAAAGGAAACTCTGACCAGCCGCCCTGGAAAAAGGCTGGAACCAGAGTCACACAGGTGCCCAAAGAGTGGGGATTGATGGGCAGACTTCTCAGGGTGGCTCTGCGTTCCCCCGACATTTATGATGTACCTGTGGTGATTCTTCTCAAAGGTGTCCCTCTCCCTGGCCCTCTCCACTTCTGGTTGTCATTAGTTCCAGCCTGAATTCTCCATGGGATTGGGAAGCCCTCAAGGGGAGATATCTTGTCCTGCTCACCTGGGTACTCCCATGCTCAGCCTAGCTGTTAGGGTGGCGGTTTAACAGAAGTTTCTTGAATGCATGAGTCTGTGCTGGTCTAGCACGGAGCAAAGAGTACTGGCCGTGGAGAATTACCCTGGGATTGACTCCTTTGGGTGCCTCTTTCAAGCTGTGTAGCCCTTGTCTTAATCATCTCATTTTAAAAGCAGGAATAGCAATCCCTGGGGAAGAGAATGATTATGGGAATTCGGTGGGATGGTACTGAACACGTGGTCAGCAGACATGGAAGCTTGATGTGTGGTGAGAGCTGGTGACTTCCCACACTGTGTCACTTAAAGCTCATGATGAAGTTCAGGGTTGATGGGATCATCTTTTTGCAGTCAGAGTTTCAGCCGCTGGTATCCCTGTCACTAAACTAGCACATGGCTGAGCTTGGATCTGACCCCAGTAACGTGACCCCAGTGTCCATCCCCTCACCCACTGTCTGTGTGCATAAGCTCCTTTCTCTCCTTGCACGCAGGGCACGCTTGGCTCCTGGGTTTGGGGGAGGCTGCCCACCCGCCATGTTTTCTCTTGTTCCTCCTGTGGATGAATTTCAGCTGCTTTCACAACAGGGCTCAGATTGAAGCCTTGGGTCCTGCGTCAGCACTGATACAAGCAAACTGGGTAATCAGCACCCAGCTCCTAGGATGGCAGGTGACCCAGGACTCCTGGGGATGAAGGTAGCTGACGTGGGAGCCTCCTGCACTGTTACACAGAAGACCATGTGATGAGAAGCTGGTGGCCCCGTAATCTTATTTGGTCTATTTTAGGAAGCAGTCAAGTGGATGAGAAAACCCTCAGCTCCTTGGTGGAGAGCCCTGATCCATCTGCTGCCTGCCTGGGTCTCCGTCTCTCAGTCTGCATACCTCTGAGTAGCATTCAAGGAGACCCCGGGGAGAAAGTCTAAGACCCCCAGTCCTACTAGGAGTTGATGTAGGATTTTAGATGAAGAATTTTGCTTTAGAACAGCCAACCAGGGTTGAATAAAAACTAAGAGCGACAGAAAAGAGCCCACTGGAAGCAGTAACGGTGGGCATGTGGGCATAGACAGAGGTCATGTCTGGACACTTGTGCCCCAGGACATGGTGGGGAAGGTAAGAATTGCAGGTTGTCCATCTTTAGCCATGCCCTGGGCAGGTAATTAAGCCCAGAGGGTGTATGAGTGGGTCGTAAGCGCTTTCCCAGGAGGGGCCCGGAAGAAATGCCTCTTCACTACCTCTGAGGAAGGAAGTATTTGGAAAAGTCTAGCCACAAGACCCAGGTCCTTCTTCCCTGTATGTTCTGTGGTCCAGTTCCCATGTAATCAGGGCCAAGCTTGGCCTTTGTAAAGCAAGCTGAAGCTGCTGGAAAATGTGGTCATTGGTGTTTGCAGAATGGCACCTCAATTGGGGCGGGTTGTTCCGAGGACATCCTGTCTTTCCTCGGAGCTGCTGTTGTCTTCCTCCTCCAAGAAGTCTGTTCTGCTTATGGGGCTGCAGGGCCCAGGGTGAGGCAGAAGCATACAGTTTCCTTGGGGTCCCGCAACAGTTCTGGATTGTTGGTGGAACTTGGCTTGCTTGGGTCCTTAGATAAATCTGAATCCTTGATGGACATTGGGGGAGGTATGTGCTGCGGTGAGTGCTGTGAAGTGTGTAAACCTGGTGATTCACAGGCCTGCACCCCTGGGGCTAATAATATATTATATGTTAATACAAAAATTAAAAATTAAAAACAAAAAATATCTGAATCCTTGGGGGACGGGTAGGGGCTGGTGCTCGTTCTCTCCTGTCCTCTCCTGATCTCGTCCCTATCTGCCCCTTCTGCTTTTTTCCCCACACCAGTCTTCACTCTGCATTGTCCCCAGGTCAGCCCGTAAGACTTGTAGAACCCAAGACTACAAGTGGAGTCCACATCCCCTTGTCTGAAGTTATAAATCAGCCCACAGATACGTCCCATCCTCCTGCTTTGACCAGAGAACCTTCACAATGATCTGAGAGGCCAGGTCTAAATTTAGAATTTTTTGACTCTTTGGGGGTCTGCCTGGGAATTTGGGAGCCTAGGCAAACCATCCCCTCACTCTAAGCTCATCCCCACTTTTCCTCCCATCTCTTGCTCTGATTTACCTTCAACGTGGCCAGGCTCCATCTGGGTCCTCACAGACAGCATGCCTTGGGTTTGTTTTTTTTTCCAGTGTTAAGACTTGGGCTGTTTACTTCCTATCTGATGACTGTTAGTCCATGCACAAATTGTTGTAAAGTAAGAAAGTAAGTACTACTGGAGAGGTAAATGTTGCAGGTGTATGGGAGATGTTCAACAGGAAATCTGGCTGGAGTCAGATCCTGGATAATCCTGAATCATGGGCTGCAGGGTTTGGAGTGAACATAGTGGGAGGGTTGGGGGAAGGGAGTCCCTGAAAGTTTGGAGCAGAAGAGGGATGAGATCCCAGCTGAGCCCAGAGAAGACCAGTCAGGCAAGAGCATGGAGGAGGGCGTGGAGGTTGATGATGTCCTTGGAAGTTCTCACAATGGCCAAATACTTCTGGTTTGCAGGAAGTGATGTTCTACAATGGATCGCCCAGCGGCTTTGGATCTCCAATTTGGGTGAGCGCTTGTCTGGCACCCTGGCAACAAAGACGGCTGTGTGTGCCCAAAGAACCCCTGGAGGGTAGAGGCTAAAGGGAGGCTTAACCTTTGTCTCTGAGAAATTGACATCAGAAGACAAGGCATTTACATGTAAAACAGCACAAATCAAAAGCAAAGGCATGATAATGGTGGGGGGGAATAATTGTTTCATACAAAACATTGAGAGCACATGAATAATGGATAATTGGGGAAGCATCAGCCAAGACAGAATTCTTGGAGGGGGTGATGCCCACGTACAGCTGGCTTTGAAAGAAGGGGTGCATGTGAATTGTGGAGGGGAGCCCTGAGCAGTGGTGTAGAAATGGAATGAATGAGACAGGGATTGGGAATGAGGGGAACTTGGGAGAAATGGCTTCAGCTGGGTGTGGAGAGCCATGGAGGGATAGGGGTATAGTAGGCATGTCTACAGATTCCACGCTTTTTAAAAAAATATTTATTTATTTGAGAGAGAGAGAGAGAGAAAACGCATGTGCAGGGAGAGGCCAGATGGAGAGGGAGAATCCCAAGCAGACTCAGTGCTGAGCCTGACTCAGGCTTGATCCTAGGACCCCAAGATCACAACCTGAGCTGAAATCAAGATTCAGATGCTTAGCCAACTGAGCCACACAGGCACCCCTGAAAATTCCAAGTTTTATCTGGGAGACAAGTAATAGGAAGCCATGGGGGATTTTTGAGCATGGCAGGATGCATTGTTTGCAGTTAGGATGTTTGCAGCAATTTGAGGGACAGATTGGAACAGGAAAAATCCGAGGAACAGAGTTCCCACTAGAAAAAAGGCTGTTGGTACAACAAGACATAAAACATGAGACTTGTTGATGATGGAAGGAATGAGACATGAAGGATGAAGAAAGAGGGGTTGGGGATAAAGTCTTCTTAGGCTTTGGAGGCTGAGATAGGGGATGGGATGTGGGTTGGGTCCTTGGGCCTGCGGACCGGAGGGATGGAATTCTTTCTCAATGATGGATGGAAAGACACCTGCTACCTTGGGGCCTTCGAAAGAGAGCCAGGAAGGTTTTCCTTTAACTGATGCAAATCCAGAAGCAAAACTGTTTCCAAGTGCAGTGGAGGTGGGTGGGAATTAAAGTAAGGTGGGGAGGAGTGGGATCTGGACCCGGGATGCAAGCAGGATTGAGCTTGGGGTAGAAGTTGACAATAAACATGGCCTCTTTTTCCTTTTAGTGAGGAACTTTCTATTGGCCAGAGACATTCTCTCCCTGCTCCTGGGGACTTTTCCAGACCCAGAGGTCCAAGCAAGCTTCTCTAACATCTGCAGGGAAGCACCTGTGGTACCCATTAACATTTGGGTTCATTGGCTCCCCCTGGACCTGGGAGTTGTCATTCTCAGGGGTCCGGCTGGGGAATCTTCCTCTTACCATGCCCCCCAGCTGATATTTGCCCATAGCCAAGTTTAGGAACCACTGCCCTCACTTCTTGGACAAAGTGCTGTTAGCATGGGGGCACCTCTCCTGGAGTACGGGGTGCTTTGTGGGAGTCGGGCAATGAGCTACTTCTGCCTTCGGTGTCTGCTCTTAACTTCCATGTCTTAACTGTTTCTTCTCAGAGGCACAGAACTTGGGCAACTTTATTGTCAAGTATGGCTACATTTACCCCCTGCAAGATCCCAGGAATCTCGTTCTCAAGCCTGACAATAGCCTCTACCGATTTCAGGTAGGTCTTGGCCTTGACCTTGGTGTTCATATGGGATTAATCTTATCTGAGAAGGTAATTGTGTGGCTTCATATCTTCACAGACCAGAACTTTCAGTACTTTAGAAATGGTGGAGGGGTCTTAGGTAGTTACCTCTCGAGCCACAGTTCTGGGGGCCCAGGAGGACGGTCACAGCCCAGTGTTTAAGCATGGTTTCCTGGTTTCTTTTGTAGACGCCGTATTTCTGGCCCACCCAGCAGTGGCCGGCTGAAGATACAGACTATGGTAAAACCCCAACCCTCCCCCATGCTTTTGGTAGTGCTTTACACGCTGCTTATTTACTTGCCACATTTTGGTGATATTTGCCTTGCTGTCATTGTGAACTTTGTGTCAGTTCACATCTGTATTGGGAATGTTCCCAGAGAAGGGAGCAAGGGTCTGCTGAGACCTCCCCCCACCAAGCCAAGCACAACAGCCTCATGCATGGAAAGCCTGCAGAGGCAGTTTTAAAATATGATGATGATGGGGGGTGCCTGGGTGGCTCAGTGGGTTAAAGCCTCTACATTCAGCTCAGGTCTTGATCTCAGGGTACTGGGATCGAGCCCCGTATCGGGCTCTCTGCTCGGCAGGGAGCCTGCTTCCCCCTCTCTCTCTGCCTGCCTCTCTGCCTACTTGTGATCTCTGTCTGTCAAATAAATAAATAAAATCTTAAAAAAATAAAATATGATGATGATGGAAAATATCTTTGCTTTTTTTCCCCAGCCATCTATCTAGCCAAGCGAAATATAAAGAAGAAAGGGATTTTAGAAGAATATGAAAAGGTATAGAGATACTTTCAAGTACAAGTTATTATAATTGGAATAAAGTCTTGAGCTGTTTTATTTCTGCTTCTCCCTTTGCTACATCATATGTACCCTCATCATCCATCCCTCCATCCATTATCTAGCCATCTGTCCGTCCATCCACCATCCATCCTTTATCCATCACCCATCCATCCATCCATCCATCCATGCATCTATCCATCCATCCACAATCTACCCAACCATCCACCCACCCACCCATCTACCCTTCATCCATCATCTGTCCATCCACCCACTATCTATCTATCCACCATCCATCTATCTATTCACTACCTACCCAACCATCATCCACCATCCATCCATCCACCCATACACCCTTCATCCATCATCCATCCATCCCCCACTGTCTATCTATCCATCCATCTATCATCCTTCCACCTAATATCTACCCATCTATCCATCCACTATCCGTCCATCCATCTACCATCCATCCATCTGTCCATCCATCATGCATCCACCATTCATCCATCCATCTACTTACAAGCCATTCCTGAAGTAAATTCCTCCCCCATCAAACTTCAGTTTCTCCTGCTGTAATTTAAGCTCTTGTCTCAGTGGCTACTGGACACACAATAGCTACTACCTTCCTTTTGCTATTTTAAAACAATGAGACAATTAATATGCCTGATAATGGATATTATGTGATGAGCAGATTTGAACTAAAGTTTGTGATGGGAAAACAATAGTGTACTTTTGTTTTAGGCCAGATGAGTCAGATTTCTCAAAGAGCACACCCTCGCCCTCAAAAGGCTAGATTTCTGGGCAGACAGCAACAATCTTCCTGTGTTTTTATTCTTTACAAACATATTTTTGGAAAAGCCAGCATCAAACCAATGTTAGAACTTGTCTATGTGCATCTTTGTGATGCTCTGTCACTGAATATTGAGTTTCTGCATTTTCTCTCACTCTCTCCTCTTCTTCCTAATCATATTTGGGATATAGTTAATTTAAAAAAAAATCGAAGCCAGGGTGTGGCTTTTGTTGTAAAGGTTTTTTGAGAATTTGGTGCTGCCCTTTGAATGAATGTCTTTGCAAAGCTGGGTTGGGAGATCATTTGGTTGGGGCTAGGTAGCTGTAGGGCCAGAGGCATGCCCTCATTGACTTAGAGCTTTCTGCCTTCTGCACACCAGTATGTCATAGGGCTTAGTGTTCTTTTTGTTTTCCATTTCTAGGAAAATTACAATTTCTTGAACAAAAAAATTAACTACAAATGGGACTTTGTCATTATGCAGGCCAAAGAGCAGTACAGGTAAGCGAAAGAAAACGTGTATCCACTGGCTGTCCTTCCTTCCTCCCTTCTTTGTTTCTTTTTATTAAAACAAACCTTTCTTGGGCACTTATGTGTCCAGCAGTGGGCTGGGCCTGGGGAATATAAAGGCATAATCTGGGGTTAGGTGGATGGGCAGACAGGCTGTGATGCTACCCGGAGGTGAGGGCCTCGCACAGGAGTTTCCAGAAGGAGCTGGAAGAACAACATTGAACCTGGAAGCTGCGTAGACGTTTTCCAGGTGAAGAATGGTGGTGGTGGAGGGAGAGGAAGGGTCAAGTGTGAGGAAGGCTCTTCTAAGCAGACGGAACCAGAGTCTGGAGTCAAAAGAACATCTCCTTGATGCAGTTGAACAGTGTAGCTGAGGCAGAGAGCAGGGAGCCTGGGACTGATGGAGCGAGACCCGAGATATCAGCCGGAGCAGATCGTGAGCCGGTTTTGTGCTAAGGGCCCGGAGGAGCCATAAAAAGCTTAAGTGGATTCGTATGGTAGAACCACCCACTGCTGCTCTCATTTGCCTGCTGTCCACTTCAGAACTAGAGCCGGAAGTCCCTGGAAGGCTCTGCCTTGTCTCTGAGAGCCACATGTAAATGTTGGAGAGAATGAATCAGTCAGAACGAGGTCAGGCATCGTAACAGCCCCGACGTCCTGGGAGCATGAAGCCACAGGTTCATTTCTTGCTTGCGTTACATGTCCACTTGGGTTAGTGGGGGCCCTGACGTGCCTTGTGCCTACGCCAGAAGCCATGCTGAAGGAACAGCACCATCCCGGCTTTGCCTGTTGTTGGAACAGAGGGAATCAAAGCCTGTGCCGGGTCACAAGTGATGCATGTCACTTCTGTTCACAATTCACTGGCCAGAGCAGCTCCTCATACAGTTGTGCCCAACTTCAAAAGTATCTGGGTAAGGATATACGATTCTACTGTGTGCCTGTGACGTAGGGGAGTCAGAATACCTGGAGACCGATACCAGATAGTACCAAAATGGGTAGGTCTGGCTGGCCCAGCCACTTACTCTGGCAGGTCCAGTTTCTGGAGGGTCTGCCTTTGCTGGTACATAGTTGAGCTGGACAGCAGGCTCTCATCAAGTGTCCTTAGGATTGGAGTAGTAGGGATTGTTAGGGCTCTCTAGAGAATAGGATATATATGTATGTATGTATATCGAGAGATTTATGATAAGGCATTGGCTCACACAATTTCAGAGCCTGAGAAGTCACAAGACCTGCACTTGGCAGGCTGGGGACCCAGGAGTCAATGTTTTAGTTGAGTCTGAAGGCAGGAAGACTAATGTCCCAGCTCAAGGCCATTAGGCAGGAGGAATTCCTTGTCATTTAGGGAAACATCATCCCTTTTGTTTCACTCAGGCCTTCAACTTAAAATACTTTCATCTGAAAACACCCTTGGGGATACACCCAGAATAATATTTCACCAAATATCTGGGCGTCCCACGACCCAGTCAAATTGACCCATAAAATTAGCCATCACAAGAGGTGAGCACTGTTATGCAGGAGTGCCAGTTTGGGAAACACAAAAATTCTAATTGCAGCTGGTTTTATTGCCTCCAAGGGGAAATATCTGCTCTGAGCCTTGAGATTCAGGTAGAGGAACATTACTCAGAGACCTGGCTTGGGCCTTTCACCATTGACATGTTTCTGCCCGGCTATGTCAGAGACAGAGCAGCCGCGGGGAACGCTCTAACTTCCCATCACTTGTATTTGTTCATAAGGCTTCATTTGGTGAGCTCTGCTTACAGTCTCCAGTTTTGAGTTTCTCCTGCATTCCACACTGAAATGGAACCCCCTCATCCTCCTCCAGCTCTCTGCTTTTAGCAGGAAGGATAGCCCAGTGATCCTGAGGACTGCAGATCCTGACATAGACTTTTCAGGACGTGCTAGCTGCCTGTGCAGTTCAGGGCTATTTTCAGTGGCTTCCACAGGCCCCACCACTTGGGCCTTGGCCTCAGCCTAGATAAAGCGCCATGCTGCCCATGTCATATGACATCCTCCCCTCTATCCCTTCCAGATACCTTGGGATGAGAAATTTATAAAAGATTCTCACCTTCTGAGATACTGGCTTTTTGCCACTGATTCCATTGCTTGACTCAAAGGCTGCCTCCAATTTCAGATTTTGTGTCTGCAGTGGCTAATTTTGTGTGTCAAGTTGTCTAGGGCACAGTACCTAGATAAGCGGTTCACTACCAGTCCAAGATGACATTGTAAAGTTATTTTTCTTTTAATTTTTGATTTTTAAGGAATCTTATGCCCAGTGTGGGGCTCAAACTCACAACCCCGAGATCAAGTCTCATGCCCCACAGACTGAGCCAGTCACGTGCCCTGTAAGGGTATTTTTTAGATGAGATTAACATTTAAATCAGTAGTCTTTGAGTAAAGTAGATTACTTCTACTTTGAGTAAAGTAGATTGTGTGGGTGGGCCTTGTCTAATCAGTTGAAGGCCTTAGGACTAAAGACAGGTTTTCTGAGGCAGGAGTTCTGTTTCTAGATTGCCTTTGGACTCAAATTATAACATCAACCCTTCCCTGAGTCTCCAGGCTGCTGGCATGTCCTGCAGAATTTGGACTTGCCAGCCACCTCAATTGTGTGTTATTCCCTAAAATAAATAAATTGTGCCTCTGTCTATCTATCTAATCTCCTACTGTTTCTGTTTCTCTGCAGAGCCCTGATTCATACAAACAGAGGGTCTCACCACAAAATTGGGTTGGTTCATGAGGCAGCCATTTTGTCATCCTGAGCCTCTCCACACACACCTCCTTTCTGAACCCCAGACTCTGTATCTAGCTACTTAACATTGCATGTTGATGTCACACCTCAAACTTCACTTATTCGTATTTGAATGTTTCTCTCCCCCATGCCCCAAACCTCTTCCTCTAGTGTTACCTATACCCGTGCAAGGGACCCCATTTTCCTCCCACCCTTAAACCCCCATGCCCAGTGTCTATTCATCCAATCCTGTTGGCCACCCCTGGCACCCCCTTCCACCCCACCTGCCCTCTTCCATCAGCCCCCACCTCCCTGCCCTGGGACACCACACCCCGAGTGCCATAAACAGCAGACATTTATTTTCTCACGGTTTTGGAAGTTGCAAAGTCCCAGCTCAAGGTTATGGCAGGGCTTAGTTTCTGGTAAGGACTCTTTCTGGCTTTCAGATGGCCACCTTCTTGCGTCCTCACAGGAGAGGGAGAGAGGGAGAGGGTCTACTGTTACACCCATCACAGAAAGGACCATTGTTGTCAGTTAGCCACTGCCTCTATGTACGAGTCCCTCCGCCATGGTAGAGACCGCACAGTGCCTCAGGCCATCTGTGTCCCACCCTCCTGAGGCCGCAGGGTCGTTAACCTGGTGGAAAATGCAGTTAGGCTGGCAAGGGGAAGTGGAAATGACAGTGTTCATATTTAATTTCCAGAGGAGGTTGGCGCAACAGCCCGCCGGAATGGCACTCTCCTTCCATCTGGCTCTCTAGATGCGATGATGTTCACAATCCGTTAGCGGGCACATAAATCTGCCGTCCCTGTCTTGGGGAGGGCACATGCGTCATCCCACGTTGCCCGGGCAAACAAGCATCAGCGTGTGAGTGCAGGTCGCCGTGGAAATGGTGCTGAATGAGACCCACGGCATGGTTGTTAATGTGGCCTGGCTTCCGTGGGAGGGAAGCGCAGCATCGTTTCCTCTCTGTCGTGGGGAAAGGGGGAGACAGAGATAAGCGGGAAAATAAATAGCCTTTTAGGATCATCAGTGAGGTCTGGAAAAACCCTGAGAAGGAACTGAAGGGACAGGGAGGGAGACGCACAGACCCGTCCGCCCCGCTCCCCCAGGCCCAGAATTTTCCCTGGCACGGAGCACGAGCATGGCCGGCCGGCCGCTGGTCCAGACGTTGATGTCGTTGTTTATCACCACAGGGAAACGTGAAGCCAGGGGCATCACAGGTCAGCCCAGAATGTCACCCACACCCGCTGCAGGGGTGCAGGTGGTGGAGGTCCGATGCTGGGGCCAATCACACTAGGGTGTGAGCCTCTGTGGGGCACGTTCAGGCTGTCTCTGCTTCCGTCGCTGGAGCCTCTAAGTCTGGGGGATGAGGTCACCGTGGGGATTAAATGAGTCAGTGCTCGTGTGATACCTCGTGTTTGCTGTGATTGTGATTCTGGCAAACACAGATTATTTGGACAGGTGGGGAGAGTGGTCTGGGGCATCAGGAATGGGGTACATCACTGAGCAAGAACATGAAGTCTGACTGGCCTTTACGTGGCTTTTGGCTTTTCAGGACTGGAAAGGAAAGGACTAAAGCAGACAGGTATGCGTTGGATTGCCAGGAGAAGGCGTATTGGCTGGTCCACCGATCCCCAGTGAGTATCGGCCTCCCTGGCCCAGCTTCCTCACCCAGCCCACGCCTCCCCCCGCCCCACCCTGTACTCACCACCCCTTTTGCCGCCCCATTTCCCACTGGGGCTGCAACAGGATCAGCACGAGTGGGTCTCTCGGTGTTGGGTTAGCGTCTGAGCACCTCTTGGTGGAAGAGGACAGAGACTGCCTGCACGGAGTGAGCTCATGGTTCGTGTGGTGGTGTTGGTCTAAGCGAAGTGACCTCTGGGAGGAAGCCAAACGAGCTTGTCTTTTAGGAGGGCTGGATTTTTTTTTTTTCTTTTTTTGGCCGTGACACCTTGGAAAAAGAATACAGGAAGGAAAAGCTAGAACCCAGGCTCCCCATAAAATGTGGTAGAGAACTGGAAGTCTGCAGAGCCCAAGCCAGGCCTGGTGTCTCTTGCTTCCTCTCCTTTTCCTTTTCTAGCTCGGTCCCCAGCAGCTGCGGTGGGAGGAGGCGAGAAGGAGTGAGTGTGTGCTGTGCCTCATGCCTTAGAGCACATTGTGCGTCTGGCTTAGGGACTTTAGGGGCCCAGAGAGACAGGCTGGGCATAAGTGATGTGGCCCGTTATGGCTCATTACCGGGAATGGTCACCCACTGGGGTTAACCCCGCTGCTTCAGTTTCCACCTGGGGCGGACCTGGGTGCTGCCGATGGGTCACTGGAGGTGGGAGATGTCAGAGGGATTCTGGAACGTGAAGAGGTCAAAGTGAATGTTCTTCCTCTTCGTCCGTTAGTTTCCCTGCTGCTCAGCTGACCACATTCTCAGAACCAGAAAGTGAACCGGGCCAGTCACTGTACCAAAGCTTCTGGATCTTGGACCTTGGAACTCATCAGATTTGGAGCATTTTGCTTGTTTTCTTTCTAAATTCAAAACAGATGACGTGTACGGTGTTCCATCTGTGGGGGCGTTGGTTTCCATGCCTCATTGCTGAGAGTAAGGCCCTGGGGTTGATCCCCAAGAAGCTCGTTTGGTTTTGCTTTGTTCCAGGATTCCTCCTCTAGACAAATCGGTTAGCTGATGCCTGACACGGGTCCCTGGAGCTGGGTGAAGGAGTACACGGCTGGGATGAGGGGGTTCTAGAGAAACAGCCAAGCACACGTTCCCCTGCGCTCTCCCCACTGCCTCATTGTAGCTCAAGTGAGATCTTTGTAGGACAAGGACATTGCCATTGTTCAGCCTGCCTTCTGTCATCTGTTCCTGAAGGGGGAGCCTGGGCGGGGATAAGGGCACAATGAGTGGGGAAGCCACTCACTGGGCAAGACACCCTGGTGCCCCCGGCACTCATGATGGGGAGGGGACCCTGCTCCTTGCGGGGTGGAGAATGGCTTCACATTACTTGCAGAGACCCCATGGTGGGGAAATGCCAGTGTGACTGCGGCCCTGGCAAAGTGGCATAGACTGGTGGTGCCCAGGACCTGCCCTGGGTCTCTCTCCTCCCCTCTGTCCCTGAAACCAGGAGACCCATAGGGGACGAAGTGCAAAACAGATGATCTGAGTTTCCCCGACTTCTCCGGGGACAAGCTCTCGGCCCCCATACCAGGCAGATGGCTGAGAGGTTCTTCACAGTATGATGCAGAAGTCCCTAAAATTTGACCGGGTGACTCTGATTACTGCTTGTGCCATCACCTGCCCCGCCTCCACTCCCCGCCCTACCCCATTGCTGCCACTTTCTCCGTCTCCATCATCATTGTCGTCGTCATTATCATCGTCATCACGGCAGACCTGAACTGCACACATCACTGTGTGCTGGGCACTGTGCTGGGCTTCCCTCTGCATCTGTTCTCTCATTTCATCTTCACAGCCCTGGGTAAAAGGTGCTGTTATTCGTCCCATTCAGCAGATGGGAAAGCTGAGGCTCAGGGATGTTGCTAGAGTTGCACAGCTAGCAAGGGCCGGACTGCAGAGCACTCTCTCCTGGACCCTGTGCTCTTCTGCCTCCCCTCACAATGGCACAACTGTGCCATTAACCTTAACAAGACGCCGGGTTCAAAGGTAGCCAGTCCCTCTTTGAGAGCACCGGGGAGCCGAGTTCTCAGTGAGGTTCTGATGTCCCTGGAACCGTCGTAAAACCCCACAGACACAAAACTGTTTTTCACGTCCAGTCTCTGGAAGTGCTGTTCCCTGGGTCCAGACTGCTCCGGGCGGTCCAAGATGGGGCTGGGCTGCCTCTGGGTCCTGCTCTCCCAGACTCCCCTAAATCACTGGCAGCCTCTCAGCAGGGCGTTCTGTTTGAAGGGCATCCTGCTGGAAGTCTGTCTCGGCCTAGAAATCGAGCAGTCTCCCTGACAAAGCCACGAAGCCCGGGAGCTTAGGGGCTGTCAGACCATCTCCAGGAGACCCAAACAGACTGTCAGTTTGGTGGGAAGAGAGCCAGCCAGGCAAACTAACTTTTGGCTCCATGGAGCGTGGAGCAGCCGGTCTGTGGACCATCTGCAACCGACTGTCGTAGCACGGGATGGGGCTTGCCATCCCGCAGCGGTTCCCCTGTTCCCTTGTCTGTTCCTTGATCTGTGAAACCTTCACGGGCCCTGACTCCGTGCGGGCTGAGTTTGGTGCTGGGCATAAAATAACAGCTAAAAATCATCGAGCACTGGCTGCGTGCCCGTGGTAAGCTCTCGGTGTGGACGATCCTGTTCACCTGGTGATGATGCTGGTGAGTAGGGAGTCTCGCCACCCCCAGCATTCAGATGGGGCGATCAAGGCCCAGAGAAGGCCAGGAGGTTGCACAGCCCTGGGATGTGAATCTCCTTCTGTCGGATGGGCTGCTGCTCTAGGAGGGGACACCCACGTGAGTGTGCTGTATCAGCGATACGATCGTGGGCAGAGGCCAGGCCCAGATGTGGGGGGGGGTGGTGGCTGAGGGATGTGACCCAACCTCCATCCTGAGCCCAGAGGCTGCCTGGGACTCAGCATCTGGGTACTGGGGACAGGGTCTAGAAGGGGAGAATAGTGAAGGAAAACGATGTTCCTCTCTCATTTTTTACCCAAGTGAAGCAGAGTGCAGATCTGGACGGGAGGCAAACAGTTAGTTGTGTAAATCAACAGAGAGAGAATAGTTCCCTTAGAGAAGTCATCTGGGGGCCTTCGGTGCCTCTTTATGGCACTGCCTGTGACTTCTGAGTCTCCCGAGTATAGGGTCCACTGACATAGGGATTATGGATATATGGAGACTGTGGTCCGGGACAGTGATGCTGTGTGCTCTAAACCCCAGGGTCTTTTGTCTGAATATCATCTAAATGGCCTTCATGTCAACCACCAACACTGACACTCACCAGAGAAGAAGGTTCTGCCTTCTGTTTCCGGTCGGGGTCAGACTAAATGTCCAACAACAGAGAAACAGCAAAATAGATTTAAATAAATAAATAGATACATTTAAGTCTTTAAACATGGGACGATATCCACATGAGGGAACATTAGGAAGCTATTAAAAATTTGTATTTTCCAAGGCCATTCATTGACCTAGGAAAATGGTCCAACCTATAACGTGATGTCGTAAAAACGGGTGGAAAACCCGCATACTCTGTCTGATTCAAAGGAAGAAAGAAGTCGACATCTAGTTCGAGGGTGTCCACCCTGTACCAGGTGGGGATATTTGAACGATGAGCCAGGACAGACGGTGGCCTGCGCCTTCGAGGAGCTGACAGTCTGGCGGAGAGAAGGAGACGGAAGCGAGTGCGCAGGCAAATGCGTATGGAGAGGCAGGACAGCTGGAAGGAGGCAGGGGTCCTGCATCAGCTCAGGGTCTGGGCACGGCTCCCCAGGGAAGTGCCACTCCAGCCAAAACCCATCTCCCCACTGCTGCCCCACTCTGTCTCTTCCCCTGCTTTATTTTGTTTATACAGCTATTTGGTATTTTATTATTTGTGTTCAGTCCCATGCACCAGAATCGTCTGAGCTGATACGTTAGGGAGAAGAGTGATGATGAAGGAGAATAGAACAGGAGAAGGGACGGGAGGGATAGGGAGGAGTGCCACCAACAGTGTCCTTCAGCTCCCGGCCGGGTGCTGCTCTCTGGAATGCTGATTCTGGGGATGTCGCCTCCTCATGGAGCAGTCATGGGGGTGGTACAGAGTTCTTTCCTAACCTAAATTATGATGCATTTAGCAAATTGCCTCTTTGGCTTATGCCCGGGGCAGTGTGGGGGGGTGTGTTCCCTGGGTGTCACACCCTGGCGCTCACCGAGGGAGGGTTGCCTGTCTCTGTGGGCTGCCTGTGTGTGGCACTGAGGCTGGACGGGTCTGCGTGTGTCCTTATCCACTAGCGGCCCGCTGCAGGGATTGCCCTGCTTTCCCCTGCACTGGAAGGCAGCTCTGGGTCACCTGAGCGTCCGTCACCCTCTTACGTGTCAGAAACTACATCAGCAGTGGTCACGGGGAACAAAGACTGGATGCTACCTGATGAATGGATGGATGGATGGATGGATGGATGGAGGGAGGGAAGGAGGGAGGGAGTCTGGGAGTCTGGGAGTCTTCCAAACCAGCGGAGGTACAAAGGCAGCTGCTTGAGCAGTTCTGAAGTCAGAGCACTGGGAGGCGACTGACACCTGGGAGATGCACCGGGGTGGGGGCGTGGGGGTGGGGCAGGAGACGGGGCAGCGATGGGGGCCGGTGTTCATTACTGTTATGCAGAAACGCCTGCTGAGGTTGTGAAGGCCAGGATCGTGGGCTCTGTGTGTGTGTGTGTGTGTGTGTGTGTCTGTCTGTCTGTCTGTCTGTCTTCAGTTACCCTGGGGGGATTTCTTTGTACCAGACAGAAAGGACAGTTCCTAGGACTCACTTTAGGGAAAGGCACAGATTCTGATGACCGCCCCCCCCCCCGCCCCCACCACCCTGTCCCCGCCCCCTTTGCTAGGTTCCATCTGTGGAAGACTGGCTTGGACTTCTGTATTGTCTGTTGTAGCACTTGTCACAACTGTGATTTATCATTTGTGTGATAAATTGCCAAGTGCCTTGCCCACGAGACCAGAAGTGCCTTGAGATGCCAGCTGGAAATGCCTGGAAGCGTCACATTCCCCACAGGCTCCCAGGCTGAGCACGATGTCAGCCATGGGAAGTGCCTGATAACTATTTGTTGATGGGGGTCCACGTGTGTGGCGGGGGTGGGGAGTGAGCGCAGCCACTCCTTTCCCCTGTCTTTCTTCCACTGCATTCTTTTTTCTCTTCCTTGCCTCTGCTATGTGCCCAATATTTGCCCCCCATGGTAGCCTGCTGAGCTAAGTTGGCGGATTTATTTAGCAAGTAAAATAGAGGATGCCCAGTTAAGTTTGAATTTCAGATAAACGGCAAATGATTCATGTCACATTATTTTTATGTTTATTATATATTTATATCAAAAGCATATGGAATATATTTTTATGTAAATCATGTATCAAAATTATCTGTCATTTGTCTGAACATCCAGCCTAACTGGGCATCCTGTATTTTCCTCGGCAACCATCTTCTGAACCGAACATGTGGGTGAGCTTGAATCTGATGGGGGGAAAGCTCAGCGGCCTTCTGCCTCAGTGTAGTGGGCCAGGTTGGTCCCATGTGTTGGGAACTTGATAGTGGCCTGCAAAAAACTAACAGAAAAGGACATGAAAGACCCAACTTTCTGGCTAAGGAATTGGGAGAGAACAAGCAAGATTGGCTGCAGAGTTGGTTTCCTGATGGAGAAGAGGTAACAACTGAGGGCCCCTCTTTGGGCCAGGCCTTTACATACACCATCTTAAAATGAACACAAGCCCTTGCTCAGTAATTGCTACCCTCTGTTGGGAGCTTTGCACATCATCTTGTTAAATCCTCAGCGAGAACTTGACAGGTAGGAGGGATCATCTCCATTTCTCAGGAGAGGTAGCAAGTGTAGAGAGAGGTAGTTTCCAAAATCTTCCTCACTGCTGGGAAGTGGCAGATCCAGGACTGAAATCCAGAGTTGCTGACTGAAGCCTGGGTTCTCCAAAGCACTGCCTTAAAGTTGGGGGGTGGAGAAGGAGCACTGCTAAAGGAGTAACAGTCCCATGTACTAATCCCAGTGAACTCTTGAGTTTAAGATTTATCCATTCGTCCATCTTTCCTTCCTTCCTTCTATTCATCTATCCATCTACCCATCTACCCACCCATCCATTTCATTCATCCATCCTTCTATCCTTCCTTCTAACCACCCACCTGTCCATCCATTCCTTCCATTCACCAATCTGTCCACCCATCCATCTATCCATTCCTTCCCTTCTATCT
>RCUC01171520.1:0-36429 GCA_003697995.1 Taxidea taxus jeffersonii | reverse complement strand
TACCACCCTTCCTTATTTTACTTTTCCTTCTGCCTCCCGTATATTGCAATATCATCCACTGCATGGTCCCAGAATCATATTTTATATCTTTCTTTCCCACGGGAGATATCCTGAAGGCAGGACTTGTATCTTACTCGGTGCTTAAGGAGGACCCACCCCAGAAACGGTGCTCAATAAAGGCTTAGTTGGACAAAACTGAGTATTCTCCAACACAGAGCGGAGAAAGGAGGAACAGCTAATGAAAATGTAATAAATGCTAGATAATAAAAGGGAAGTATAGAAAAACCACATGATATCAGAAAAATTTTCTTACAGAACATGGTCTGATTCCTGGGGGTTACAGCTTCCATTTTCTCTTGGTCAGGGACTTGTTCTCATATAATGGGCAGTTGAGTTCCAGCAATAGAGTGGTACCTAAGGCGGACTTGGTGAATTATTGTTTCCTTTCCCTGATTTAGAACGCATCTCTTCCCTTGGAGATTGCTGAGAGAAATGGCTATTGCCTTTGGAGAGATCAAATCTGCCCTCAGGACATCAGATACCGCCCTGCAAACCCAATACTCATATGCAAAATTCACACAGTTAATGCAAAGTGGACAGGGAGTCTAAGGAAGGAAGGAAGCCTTACGGAAACATTACTGTGCCCATTTTAATTTCCATCCATCACTATGTTTCTATAGTGGCTTCACTAATTGCTCTTTATGTAACTATGTCCCAATTCAGGTCTTGCTAATCCTTTGCAATCTTTGGTGCTACACCATGAACTAACAGAGAAGTCCCATCCAGTATCTCTGTGGTCACCGATGTCACATTAGTAGGAGTATTTATACAGCAATGGGCAATGCCACAAATCAGATGGACCTGCCAAAAAACCAAACCAAAACCCAAACCCAGAAACCACTACTTTCAAGCCACCGGCTGCCCTTATCCCTGGTGAAGCTCATTGATGAGGAGGGGATGTAAGATATGCAGCAAGTAGCTGCAAATCCAAAGTTGTGAGTGGAAAACATGAGGCACAGACTCCATGCAGAAGGAGCAGGGTGAGGTGGGGTGGGGAGACTAAAATCCCCTGGGGGTAGGGGGCGACTTGATCTGGATTCTGACGGAGGGGGGCAGAGAGTGTTTCATTTGTCAACTATAGGCACCAGGGGATGATCAGCAGAACAACCGGCAAGAGAAAAGACATAATGGAGAAAAAAAAAATCCTCCATGGGCTGGAGAAAAAGAACATTTCAGGTCTGGTTAGAAAAGGCCCCTTGTGTTGATGAGCAGGGAAAATCACACTGGGCCTGACCTTGAACGAATGAACTTATTAGGGAGGAAAATGGGACGAACTACCTCTTTTTGGGAAAGGGAGGGACATCCTAATAATGGCAATGGGTTGGGAAAATTAATTCTCTGGTTTTGCACTTTTAAGAATTGGGGTGTAATTCACAGACCATAAGTGTGCCCCTTCTAGAGTGTATGGTTCAACCTGTTTAGTATATTCACAAGGTCATTCCAGCATCACCTCTTGTCTCATTTCAGATCATTTTCATCACTCAAGAAGAAGCTCCATACTCACTAGAAGCCACTCCCTGGGATTCCTTCCTGTCCTAAGGATTTGTACTCTTTAATTTTTTATAAAGATTTTATTTCTTCATTTGAGGCAGAGAGAGAGAGAGAACATGAGCAGAGGGAGAGCGAGAAGCAGGCTCCCCACTGAGCCAGGAGCTGATGCGGGACTCGATCCCAGGATCCTGGGATCATGACCTGAGCTGAAGGCAGACGCTTAACCCACTGAGCCACCCAGGCACTCCAGGGTGGTTTGACTTTTTACAAAACACCGAACCTGGTGTCTGTAAAGTGGCCTGAGTTTTGAACCCAGAGGGACTGACTACCAAAGATAAACAGAGAAAGGGAAAGCAGAACTGGCTTTTCCAAGGTTCAGGTGATGTATCTGGATGTCTCTCTTTCTCCAATGAGAGGAAAGGAGAAGAAAGAAAGAGTAGAGAGAAAGCATTATTAGATCCGGACATGGGAGCAAAAGAGAGAGGGGCAGGGGTGGAGTAGGTCTTCAAATGCAACCTCTGAAAAAAATGACTTTAGTCTAGCAGGGGCTAATGTTTTTATTTTATTTGAATTTCCTTTATGGGCTGTCTTGGTAAAGCCTTTCAGACATTGCCTTTCCTGGGGAAACCAAGGGAAAAGCAGAAGGAGCAGAGTCTTTGAAAAATCCCCTGTTTTGGAAAGCCTTAAGAAAGACATCTGCTCTCTGCTGCCCTCTGGTCTCTTCACGAAAGGCAGTGATGGCTGCTGCGGATCTCGGCTGTGGTCCCTGAGCCACCCACACAGGCGGGTTTGTCTGAGTGTCAGCGGAGGACCCCAGGCTGCGTGCATTTGATTTCGGCATCCTTGCAGGATAGGCACGGCAGGTCTGACAACAGAGGGGGACTTCAGTGAGACTCAGACTCCTGGGGTGAACTGAGTGATATATTTTTCTGGGGTCTCTTCTCCTAAAGTGGGTCTTTCTCACTTTTCTCACCTTTCTCACTTGCAGCAGGAATGGTTGGGATATGTAGACGGTAGCACTTAGCCCTTTTTAAAATTTATTATTTTTTAATTTAAGTTCAGTTTTGTGAACATCTAGTGTATTATTCATTTCAGGGGTAGAATTTAGTGATTCATCAGTTGCATAGAACACCCCGTGCTCATTCCATCACATGCTCTCCTTAATGCCCATCACCTGGGGTTACCCCATCCTCCCTCCCCCCTCCCCTCCAGCAACCCTCAGTTTATTTCCTAGAGTTAAGAGTCTCTTATGGTGTGCCTCCCTCTCTGTTTTTACCTTATTTTATTTTTCCTTTCCTTCCCCTAAGGTCATCTATTTTGTTTCTTAAATTCCACATATGAGTGAAATCATTTGGGGACTCAGCACTTTGGAATGTCTGTTACATGGAACCCCATTTTTTGGGGTGTCTGGTTGAAGTTCAGAGGGGCATCGCAGGGAGCACTAGTTCCCATTCTGCCAGCCCTGGGGCCGATGGAGTTTTTCATTCTACTTTGAATACTAAAATCATATGATTTTAAAATAGGAGAGGACTTCTGAATTCATCAAATCTGATACTTCCTTATTACTAATAAGAAACTAGTGAGTTGGAGAGATTAGGTGACTTGATTAGAGATTAGGTGGCTTGATCCAACTAATTCATAGTGACAGAAAAGGGACGGTGGTTGCCTAGGGACAGCAGGGGAGGGATCACAAAGGACAATTCTGGGGGTTATGAATATGTTCCCTCTCTTGATCATGGGTGCGGTATATCAAAACTTACAAAACTGTACACTTTAAATACGGTGCTTTTTGGTGTATGTCAATTACACTTCAATAAAGCGATCTAAAAAAAGTCACACATCCTGTGAGAAATAGAGCAGGGCCCAGAACACACATCTTGTGCCTTGAGGCCTTCATACCTCCCCTCAGCCCCAACGCTATCTTGAAAACCAAAGCCTATGTCAAGTTGCAAAAAACGCCTTTTCTCTTAATGTCATTTTTAAAAACTCCCCAGTTCCAAATTTTCTATAGATATAAATATAAAATAATAACACCCTTCACCAGAAAGTCACCGATGTCATTCATTCGAGAAAATTCCAGTGGGAGCTGGTCCATAGATAGACAGCAGGGTACCCTGTAGAGTTGGGAGGAGAGTGGGGACAGAGCAAGGCATGGTTTTGTTCCATTTAGCTGTTCATGTCTGGGGCTTCCTTGTGACAGGTATGCTCTCTGGATACAGCCAGACAATGTAATTTAGGATAAAAAAAAAGATAGAGGAGGGAGTTTTCATAAGACTGTACTTTTGATGACCCCCTAATGGGCCAAGATAATTTCTGAGCAATCCCTGCATGAGGAGGAGGCAAGGAACCTTCCAGAAAGGTTCTAAGTCCTCTTTTTCTTTCACACCCCCAGATCGAACAGCCAGAGTCACCAGGTGTGTTCAGCTTCCTGAGGTCTAAAATAGCTTCTTCGTAGAGAAGGTGAAAGTTCGGCGAGAAAGGGAGTGTGGGTCTCACCCACACTTCACTTTATTACTCAACCAGAGCTGACCCCGTGGGCGCACAGAGAGATTCTGTCTGGCCGGCCTGGTATGCCCACTATGGGAGGAGGAGACCCTCCCCTGCTTTCCCTCCACAAGACGTTTTCATGAGCTATTGCCTCTCTAGCAGGTGCTAGGAAGAAACATTCATGCATGGAAGGTGGTTTTTTTTTTTCTCTATATGATTCAGTAGGATTGCATATGTAATATACACTCATAACAAATTCAAACAAGACAAAATTATATGAAATGCAAACAAGGGGTAGAAAAGGGCAGTGGCCTGGGAAGTCAAATGAGTTCAACGTGATTTCTGTCTGAGTCAGGGAGACATCTGAGCAGGTAGAGGAGGTGCTGGTACTGTTCAAAGTGCTTGGGGACACAAGATAAACTCTGAGAACGATCCTCTGGGCTTCTTTGTTATCAAAGACATTTAACACGTCATGCTGGTTCTTCATGGTGTACCTACCCCGTGTGCCTCCTGCCTCTTGAATCCTTTGCCCTCCCCTGTGTGCTCCAGGAGCCTGACCCTAACAGGTGCCTCACCCAGACTCCACTGCCCCCTGGCTTCTGGTCACAACTGAGCAATAGGAGGCCCCAGGAGGAGAGCAGGTCAGAGTGTTTATCCCCCTGGCATCCTATCTGGCCACAGCTGTGTCCCTGACATGACAGCCCTGCAAGACAGCCCCTCCCACAAGGCCCTGCCACCCTCCCCCCACCTACCAAACCCTTTATATCTGGATAATAACAGTGGCTTCCATGCTTAGTCGATCACTGGGTGCCTTGACCTCTTTTAGGTTTTCCTTTAACCCTGTGCCCCCTCAAAGAAGACCCTTCGTCAAGTCTCTGCCTGGAAGCGGTTGGATGCATCCATCATGTGGGAATGAACTGTCGAAGATTCTGTCTCCCTTCCCAGTCTGGGACCTGCGAGCGTGGCTTTCTAAAGTCTGACTTCCTCAGCACTGAGCACAGTGAGCTGAACTGAACTGTTGAGCTGGTCAGGGACATTTTACCAGGAGGTGACCTTAGACCTGGGTTTTAAAGGACACTGCCATATGGTTGGCCACGTCATTGTGCCTAGATGAGGTTTTATCCTGCAGGGGACAAGGTTCAGGCCCATGTCGATTACACTGAATACTAGCCAGGGCAACATGACCCATGTAGGGTCTGAATGACATCAGGAGGAAGCCTTTGATGACACCAGAGACGATGATGATGGAATGCTCACCCACCTGAGTCATGGGAGGATTTCAGTTTTATACCATGCCCTTCTACCATGTTGCAAGATAATCCTTGCTTTTGGGAGTCAATTCTTTTGTTGAGGTATGGTTTATAGACTGCGTCATGCTCCAATTCTAAGTGTACAGTTGGATGAGTTTCGACAAACTTATTGTGTTACCACCATACCTATTAAGATATAGAACATTTCTGTCACTCCAGAAAGTTCCCTTACACCTCTCTCCATTTAATCCTTGACCCAAAGCTAAACATTGTCTGATTCCTGCCCATGTCCCTCTAATCAATCTCCCAAGACCTTGTGTCCAATGCATTCCTTGTCACCCCCCCCCCCCCAACGATGCTAATCCTTGCCTCCGAGCCTATTCTTTCGCTGTTGTCTGATGTACCTGTGGTGATCTCTTTTTCCTTTAGGGCTCCTCTTCCAAGACATTTCCCTGATTTTCTCTTCCACTCATGGGTAAGGTACTCTTCTACAAAGTTCTATGTTCTATTGATGGGATCTCCATGATATATATATTCAGTTTATAACATATTTTTGTTCAAGTATTTTTCTCCCCTATGAACCTGTGAGCTCCTCAAGACAGGGACTGGGTCATATTCTGCTCTAGCACAATGCACGGCATGTAATAGTCTGTTGTTTAAATGAGTAGGTGAATTAAATCAATTCTATTTTTCAGGATGCTGTTACTAAAGTCTTGACACCACATTATGCATTAAGCCCCTTCGGTTGCAAGAAACAAAGACTCAAGATACTTGGGAGGATTTGTGGAGATGGCACGTGTCCTTGGAAAGGCAGGGAGCCACGTGAGCTCTGGGGACTTCTCGGTCAGCCTCACGCCCCCTCCTCTGCTCTCAGCCTATTTGGTTTCTTTGCTTCTTTTTCCAATGGGGTTCTTCTGCTCAACTTTCATTTCTGTTTTCCTTGTAACTTCACCTTGCACTTGGCCTCAGCTTTCTCTGGCCATGTCTTTACCTTTGTCTGGCTCAAGCTGACATTTGTGAAGGTAATCTAGCAAGCTCATTTAAGCTTTTCAGATCCATATCATGGCCACAGCCTGAGCAGGGAGTAGCTGGTCGTTCTCATCCTCAGCATCCCTCATCCAGTGAGCTAAAGGAGGGTGAGTCCCACCAAAGTAAGGTTGCTTGGTGGGCAGGGTCTGATAGAAGTGAAGGAGAAGACATTGGCATGCATTATGGGGTTTTGCCTATCTGATTACTGAGCAAGAGCTCATGTGTTTTTCCTGTTTTTGCTGCTGAAAAAATTACACTTTTCTCCTCCTTGATTGTGGGAAAGCCACTTTTCTCCTTCCCATTAGGGTCTATAGAATCAAGGAACATTGAAGCTGGAAGGAAACTCATAGTTCATCTGCTCCAGCATATCCCAGGCCCCAAAGACACTCCATTAAAAAAAAAAAAAGTCATATTTGGATACGGATATTGGGTTGTAGTTCACACTAGAAACATAGTTCCCAGTGGCCTGGTTTGCTTAGTGGGATCTCTGGTCTTCGGCATGAATGGACACCTGTTGGGTCCTGGATTTTCTAAAGCACAAGGGAGTTGTGGACCCCTCTCAGAGGGGACCAGCCATGAAGCCCTTGACATTGTTTGCAACCTTGAGTCAGTATCGTGTTCCTTCTTTTCCTTCCTTCCTTTTCCTTCCCCCTCCCCCTCTCTCATTAACCAACACCTCACCAAGCCACTTAGAATTTGCTTCCCTCAACACTGCTACACATTTGTTGAGGACCAAGCGCTGTGTTACACATTTCCCCACTGCATGATATAGCAACCCGTCCGTTGCATAGGACCATCCCATTCTTCATTTCTACCTTTCAGGTAAGGAAACTGAGGCTTAGAACTTAAGAAACTTGCCCATGGTTGTCCAGCTAGCTAGTGGCAGAGCTGGGATGGGAAAGACCATTTTTGCCACCGCGCTCATTAGTGAGGCCTCTTTGTCTCGCTTCTGCATATAACTCACTTCTGGTCCGGGTGAAAAGGCTGCTCTTTGCGACAGAGCCTCCCACTCGCGGCGCCCCGAGCACGCAGGTGTCACCACCTGAGTCTCTTGCAGGGTCCCGCCGGCACCCGACACCGCCCCCTGGCGGCAGGTGGGCGCAAGCGCAGGGCATGCTAATGAGCCCGCGGCGCGGCACGCTGATTGGCGGGCGCGGATTCCAGCGGCTTTCCCGGGGCGGGGGCCAAGGCAGAGTAAAGGGGCGCCGCCGGCAGCAGCCGCCCCCGCCCCGCGCTCCGGGCCGCCCTCCTCCCGCGGGGCGCCAGGGCGTGTGCGGGGCACGCGGGCGCCTTGGCCAGGGGCTTCCTCTCCTGCGCTCCGCTCGGCTTCTGGTGGTGCCTTCATCCAGGGTCCGGGATGACGATCCGACACCAAGGCCAACAGTACAGGCCGAGGATGGCATTTCTGCAGAAGGTGAGCGCGGTCCGGTGCCCTGGGCCCTGGGAGGTGCGCGGGGTCCCAACTCTGGCAAGTGTCCGCGGAGATGCTGGCGAGGCGCGGGGCGTGCGGCCGGAGTGGGGGGCATCCCTGTGGTCCGTCCGTGCTGCTTGGTGTCATTAAATGACTTATTTGCCGTGTGAGTGTGTGTGAGTGTGTGTGTGTGTGTTAAAGACTGTAATGATTAGGTTTCCACGTCACCTGTTTGTAGCAGGGGATCTGAAGCCAGGGGCGATGGTCCACTGGAAGCTGGAAAACAACCTGTTACTCTGGAGAGGAGGGTGCCACAAGGCAGTCGGCCGAGGCTGTGTCAGATTACAGACAGAATCGTGATATTATCATAAGGTTCCCAGATGTGGCATTGACATTTTTGCTATTTTTTTAACCCCAAATTGCAGTATTTTTAAGTCGGAGGGAGTGTGGTGTGTACACATAGACCACAAAAACGGTGCGACTTGTAGGATAAAGGGACACCCCGCTCCCAGAGCCCCTAGATTCCTCCTTCAAGTGTGTGTATTTGTGTATCTCGGGTCTGTCTGTGTTGGCAGAGGGAGTCAGCCTTTCCCTTCCATTGCAAAGGCTTTCTCAGACCAAGTGGCCAGGCACAGGGTATCCAGCCCGTGGACACTTGGGATGTGGCATGTACCTTGTGGGGGGTTGTATTGGGTTCCGACTGGCTCGTTTTTTTGTTCTGGACTTTTGAGGTAACCAGTGTCAGAGGTATGGACAAAGGATTAGGTCCCAGGTCACTTGCCCAGCCTTCACCCCATCTGCAGCCATTTCTCACAGTGCAGTGTCCCCTTTGTCGGCTTATCTTGTTGAGTAGAATTAGCTGAATGCTTTGTGACAATTAAGAGCCCTGCCTTGAGCCCTTGGAGCTCGGCAGACTGGGGTAGTTGGGGACCAAGTGTCCTGATCTGATCAGAACTTTGAGTGCTAACACCTGGACAGTCCCAGGCACAATGGAGACAGTTGGTCACACGTGGACCACCTACTTCGAGAAGCTGGTGAATATTCCAGGTGGCTGAGGTGCGAGGATCATCCAGAAAAAGAATGCTTAGAGCCTATATTGCAAACATCTTCCTAAAAGCAGAAGAAACCCCTTAAGGCTGACATCTGAAAGCCATAAGTCATCTTCCAGGATCCCCCGGGACTGCCTTTGTCTCCCAGACAGGGCAGCTCTGGCTTGGAGGCTCAGAGAGCAACGGTCTGGAGACATTCTGTTTTCTGAATCTCGATACTCGTTTCCATCATGACTGTTATCTGGTAGATTTTCCTCTCTTTGCCAGGTCTTCTGACGTGTCTTGGTTTCCAGCCTCCCTCCGCACCCCCTAGCCTGCCTACCTCCACAGTATGCTTCATAAACACAGTGCTTTTCTTTCTTAAGCTAACGCTGATCTGCTCAGCCTAAAACTCTTCGCTGGCTTCCCATGTTCACAGGATCAAGCACAACCCGCTCAGCTCAGCCGGGGCATTCGGGATCCTGCATTCAGGATCCAGCTGAGGCATTCGGGATCTCTCTTTCCCTCCCACCGACCTGCCCTCCAGGGAAACAAAATAAAGCAGCCACAGTCCTCAATGGGGGCTTTCGCCTCAAAGTCCTCCCTACCTTTCTAGGAACTTTGCTCCCTTTCATACCTCAGGCTCCTCTCCTGGGAAAGCTCATTCTCCCCTTCTCACCTGCCAGCTTCCCACTCCCCTGCTGTGAAGGCCGGTTCTCCCCAGCCCCTGGAGCAGAGCCACTTCCTTCGCTACCCACAGACTCTGCCCACACCCCTAGGACTGCTCTTTCCCTTGGCCTTGTGGGGAGGGACCTGCCTGTCTGTGTATCCTCAGGTCCCCAGTTAGGTTCTAGAGCTCCCTAAAGGCGGTCACAAGAGCGCTGCCAGGGGGGTCTTGCATGTTGAGCCCGCTGAACTAGATGCCTGGGCTTCTGGAGAAGGACCCAGACCAAAGGAACGTGAACATGGGTGCAATGTCATTCTCCACTCACTCAAGGAATATTCGACGAAATATTCAGTGAATGTTTATAAAGTGTGCTGTGGGGGCCCCTGGGTGGCTCAGTCGTTAAGCATCTGCCTTCGGCTCAGGTCATGATCCCAGGGTCCTGGGATGGAGCCCCGCATCGGGCTCCCTGCTCGGCGGGAAGCCTGCTTCTGACTTTCCCACTCCTCCTGCCTGTGTTCCCTCTCTCATGGTGTCTCTCCCTATCAAATAAATAAAATCTTAAAAAAAAAAATAAAGTGTGCTGTGTTCCCATAATGGAGGCATGCATGCATTACTATCCCAGTCGGTCCACAAAGACGGACATGATCATCACCATTTACAGAGAACTGTAAATTGCCCCAGTCGTATAGGCACTAAGGGGTGGAACCAGGAAAAAGAGGACTGACCATCATCTGTCGCCAAAGGCAATACTATGCTATGAGCTTCAGTGGAGAGGAGGCTGTGGGAAGGCCTGACTTGGATGCTTGGGGGACGTGCAGCTGAGATCGAAGGATAAGTGGGTGTTATCGGCGGAGAGAAAGAAGGATGTTCCAGGCAGAGGGAATGGCATGTGCTCAGTGTGTGTGTGACACGCGGTGGGCCGCTCCCTGTGGCTGCTGAACGTGTGGCCTCCTGTTCCAGGGCTGGCCTGTCCCCTCTGTGATTACCAGATCACCATCCCCGCCAGTACCAGTCACTGCTGTCCTTGAGAAGCACCGTGGCATTGGCTCTCATGGTGCCACATGGAGAAGCCTTCTGTTGGATGCTGTGCTTTCTGGTGTGGCTTCTGGCATCTGCTTTTGCTTGGGAAGGGAGTGCAGAAACAGACCTATTAGGAGGTGTGGGCAGAACAGGGTATCTTTTGCTTGTGTCCTTTCATTCACCCTGCATACATAACTGTGCCCTTAGCTGCCTGGGGTGAGGGAATCAGGACAGGTGTCACAAGGGGGGGGGGCTTGCAACTGAGTTGAGGTACAAGAAATTCATTTTCTTTGCCAGGAGGATGGGAAAATGAGTGACTGTTGGGGCAGATAGACGCAGACATTCGACCCCCACGCTGGTGTGGGAGAGCCAGGGCTGGGAGAGTGGGAAGCTGTTGGGTGCTAAGGCTGCTAGGTCAGAAGGGCCCCGACCTGGGGGCTTTGGATGTTGTGCTGAGGAGTTGGAGGCTTTCTGCGTTCAGTGAGAAGCTGTTGGATGTTTTAAAATGAGTCGGTTTCTGTGCTAGAGGGAAGATTCTGGTTTGAGGGTCCAAGTGCTTCTCTGCGCTGGCTGCCCTGGCAACAAATTGACACGGAGCCCCCATCCTTTGAGTGTCTGATTTACGTACCAGGTAATTAACTTATTAAGTGCCGTGGAGCCCAAGCATTGGTGTTTTTTTTTTTAAAAAAAAAAAAAAAAAAAAGCTTCCAGGGGATTTGACTGTAGAGCCGAGCTGAAGGATCCTGGGGACTTTTGGCAACATCTGGGGACATATGGAGTTGTCACACCTGGAGATGAGGGTACAGCTGGTATCCAGCAGGGAAAGGCAGGGGTCCTGCTAGCTGTCCCTCCAGGCACAGGGCAGCTGGTCCCCCGATGAAGAATGATCTGGACCCAGTTGTCAGTAGTGCTGCGGTGGGTCCGGGACCCTGGGCTGGAGGATGGTACACGGGGGCTGGAGTCGTGCCAGTGGAAAGGCATGTGGCAGGAAGGCAGAGCCTGATGGTCGAGAGGGGAGGGAGGAAGGTCCCATGAGGCAGGACTTAGTGGGCAGGTAAGACACACCTCAGAAGCAAAAGAAGAGTCAGCGGAAGTTGGCTGCTGTTGTCTGGGGCCATCTAGAATGCTTCCTGGGCCTTTGACCAAGGTGGGAAGGGCAGGACCTGGGGAAAGACTCCTGAGTACCAGTGAGGGTATGCAGCTCACGAGGGTGTGTGAGATGGCAGGTTGAGGTGGCGGGGGTGTCACCTGGCCTCTGTGTGGCCAGGTGGGTTAGCAGGGACACCTTCCTGTCTGTTAGCAAAACAGCCTGGGGGTTCTGGGTCACTCTGCCCCTCTTTGTACAGAGAAGGGCTGATTATTCTCATCCCTCTGGGAGCCTTCTCCGGCGTGAAGGAAAATTCCAGCCCCTGAGATCTTGCACGGTGACTGACAGCTCCTTAATGTGAGGAGCAGTGTGGGTGTGGACGGTGGGAAGTTGGGGCGTCAAAGCCATCGTGTCTGCTCCTCTGGGATGTCGGGGTTCCCTGGCACGCCCGCAGTCATGCCGCAGCACGTTGGCTTCTGAGAGCTGAAATGTGGGGCCCGCACCCCCCCAATCCTCGCCGCTGTCCCCCAACACGGGGTCCCAGGCGGCCTGGCGTGGCCTGGCTGTGTCGTGTGTGTTTGTGCCCGGAACGAGATTTGGCTGAATCCGGTTGGGAGTGGGCCTTGACATTTGATGGTGGGGAAGGCCGGCCATGGCCTCAGCTCCCGGGGACGCCCACGGGACACCAGGGGGAGGTGTGAGAGTTGGCAGCCTTTTGGAGTAGAAAGGCCAGGGCTTCTCGCTGGCTCTCTGGAGAACTTGGAAATGGTTGGGATTCTCTCCTCTCTGCAACGGGTGAAGGGGTTTTTCTCTTGGGGTGGATGATAGAACACAGTCTACTCTTTTGGGGGGGGGGCCGCCATGACAAAGTACCACGGGCTCTGTGGCTTAAACAACAGAAAGTGATTTCCTCACAGCTCTGGAGGCTAGAAATCCAAGACCAGGGGTCGCTAGGACTGGTTTCCTCAGAGGCCTCTCTCCTCGGCTCCCGACAGCCGCCTTCTCCCTGTGTCCTCACATGGCCTTGCCTCTATACGTGCCTGTGTCCTAATCTCCTCTTCTCATGAGGACACAGTCATATTGGATCAGGGCCCACCTCATGACCTCATTTTACTTAAATGGCCACTTTGAGACCCTTTCCCCAAATACACTCACATTCTGAGGTACTGGAGGTTAAGTCTTCAACATACAAATTTGGGGGGGACAGAGTTCAGCCCATAACAGAGTCTCTCATTGTCTCCTGGTGTGACTGGGGAGGCTCCTCAGAGGAATTTATGTGAGGAAAGTTCTAAGGAAAATCGATCGGAACCGCACCGGGCTGAACACCCTCGAAATGTTCCCGAGGTTCATGTGACGCTCCCTCCTCCCACCGGCCCTTCTTTTCTGTGAACGGTGACACACCTGCTGGAGAGAAATGTGACTCCCCTCATTGTGTTTTTAAAATAACTCTCATTATTCCTCCCCTGAAGATTATTTTCAAACTCTTCATAACTAGATTTTTTTCCCCCCTTAACATGAAGAGAAGGGATCCAATCCGCTGACTTTCTCTCGGAGGAACTCCGATTTCTCACTCTTAAGGCAGTTTCTTTTTCTTCTCCAATATCTGGGCCCTCTGTTTCTAGGAAACATGGCTGTGTCATCCAAAAGTTTTTTGAACAAATACAGGATTTCATCTGGCAGTGAATGGGGGGGAGGGGAGACCTGAGCCCGCATCTCAGAAATCAGGCACTTCTTGGAGTAGCCTGTACACTTGCAGAAGGAATGACCCTCGCCACCTGAGGGCCCTCGGTCCTCTGTGTCCAGGGGAAGTGCTGGGCTTGCTCCTTTGCTCCCTCCGTCACTGCTGCAGGCTCTAGGCTGACACCGTGGCCAAGATGCTGCCAGGCCCTGACCTTGCAGAAGGCCAAGAATGGCAGCTCTGAATGGAGCCAAAAGGGATAGTTTCTGTTCCTGAACAATCTGTGAGCCGAGAATGCGTCTGGGCAGGTGCAACAGGCCCTCAGCTTGCTCCCCTGCATGACCCTCTCCTCCAGTGCAGCTGGGTCAGTCTTCATCTATCATTCTTTTTAAAATTGTATTTTATGGGGACGCCTGGGTGGCTCAGTTGGTTGAGCGGCTGCCTTAGGCTCAGGTCATGCTCCCAGCGTCCTGGGATCGAGTCCCGCATCGGGCTCCTTGCTCCGCGGGGATCCTGCTTCTCCCTCTGCCTCTGCCTGCCACTCTGTCTGCCTGTGCTCGCTCGCTCTCTGACAAATAAATAAATAAATGCATCTTTTAAAAAAATAATAAAATTGTATTTCATTGAGCTAAGAACACTTACTGTGAGTATCTACCCCCTTAAATTTTGGAGTGCACAAACCATATGGCAGAGCAAGTCTCTAGAGCAGCTTTACCTTGCTTAGCTGAAGTCTGATGCTCGTTGGTTGGCCACGCCTCATTTCCCTTCCCCCAACCCCTGACACCCCCTTCCCACTCTTCGATTCTGTGAATTTAGGGACCCCACATAAGTGGGATCATGCAGTCTGTCTGTGACTGGTTTGTCGCCCTTGGCAAGATGTTCTCTGTAGCAGAATGTTCTCCGGGTTCGTCCTTATTGTTGCAACCGAATTGTTGCAGAGTTCCCTTCTTTTTAAAGACGGACCAATGTTCCATTGTCTGTCTCTGCCCCGTTTTCCTTCTTCATTTGTTGACGGACATTTCGGCTGTTTGCCTGTCTTGGCTGCCATGAACGTGGTAGAGCTAATATCTCCTCGAGATCCCGATTTCAAGTCTTTTCAATACATACCCAGGAGTGGGATTGCCCGTCATTCTGTTTTTAATCCTTGGAGGAATCTTTGTACCATTTTCTGTAGCAGCTGCACCGTCTGGCTTTCCCACCAACCATGCACCGGGGTTCCAAGTTCAATCTCTTCACTTTCCTGCGTAGAGAAGCCTGGGCCGTCTCAGACCATCACTCCCTTGGAGCACAACTCCATCCTCACCTAGGAAGTGAGGTGTGCCTAGGAAGAGTGCCCATCCACCCTCGGGCATTTTTTGGAGCTCTTCTCAGCTATCCTTGTCATCTCTTGGGTCTTTTGGGGTTAGCACCTTCCCCTTTATTTGCTGCCTAATTCAGCCTGTCCTCACTGTCTACTGAGTAGTCTGTGCGTAGCACCGTACTAAGTGCTCTACACGCTTAATCCCGGATAATCTCTGTGACATCCCTCGGATGATAGAGGTACTATTGTCATCTCTGTTTTACAGAGAAATGAGTCTTAGTGACATTTAGGAATTTACCTCGCTTCTACATTGAGCAGGGATTTGAACTGAGCTTTTTTTGCATCCAGATCTCTAGCATTTATCTTAGTTAACTTTCTATTTTCATACAAACGTCTTCCCAGTCTTCTGTGGACTTGGAGTATTTCTTCTGCCTTGTTGTGCCACCCCCCCCCCCAAAATGCGGGGCACTTAAGCATGCTCAGTAAATGCCTGTTTAATATTTGAACAGCGAGGAGAGCAGGGTTTTTATTCACACAGGTCTCTAAACACAGCCCTGCATGCAGTTTCAAAGATGCATTAATTGTACAAAAACTACTAAATATGAATGACTCTAACCATAACCACTAACACGGATCTCTCCTGATAAGGTACATATCTTTTTTTTTTTTATTATAAAAGATTTTATTGGAGAGAGAGAGAGTAGGGTGGGGGGAGAGAGGCAGATGGAGAGGGAGAAGCAGACTCCCTGCTGAGCGGGGAGCCCGACACGGGGCTCGACCCCTGGACCCCAGGAGCACGACCTGAGCTGAAGGCAGACGCTTAACCGACTGAGCCACCCAGGCACCCTGATGAAGTCTATATCTTTATGAGTATATAACATATTTGTCCCTGTAAAGCAATTTTACACAAATGCTTAATGAGATTCTAAGAAATTACAAAAGTGTGTCAATTACCTGGGCACAGACTATCACCGTCCCCATTTTGCAGTAGAGAAAGGACGTTCAGAGAGGGTCAGCGAAATCCCACCGTGAGCAGAGAAAGGAAGCCCCATGGAGCTGTGAGATTTATTTTCTCTGTGGGTTTCCTTTCTTTGCACCACAGCCACGTCCCAGAGGATACGTGTAAAGTGTTGCACGGAGCAAGGGGGTGTTATTTTATTTAAAAGCCGGGAATAAGGATGAGATAACCAAGTTAGTTCAGTTGAGGGGAAGTGGGTGAACCACTGACCTGTTTTGGTTCGGCTAGCTGCTGGAACGTGGACAGGTTGGGTTGGAGGTGCAGCCCTCCACCGGATATAGCCAGCTGTAGGCAGGAGAGGGTTTCCGGACGGAGAAGAACCGGAAAGGTTTTCCTTCCTACTTGGCCGTTCGTGTTGTTTCTGCTCCTGCTTTCCCCGGAGCCTGGAATGCTCTGGCCCACCATTTCCCCCGCTTTGTGGTGCCTGATTCCTATTCATTTTTTGAAGATTCATTCCAGGAGTCGCCACTCCTGACAGTCTCCTGGCGCTGTTGTGTTCTCATGATTCCCTGAACTCACCTTCGTCACTGTACCTCCCATGTTGTCCCATAATATCCTGGCACCAGTGAGCTCCTTGGGCTCGGGGACCATATCGCCTTACCTTTGGTTTTCCAGAGTGACTGCCTGGTTGTTGAATGACTTACTGACCACGGCAAGCACATGGCAGGCAGGGAGATGCGTGGTTTCTTCAAGAGTGAGGGGGTCTCCTGGGGGAACAGGAAGCCGGAAACCTCAGATACCTGAGGCTTTGCAAGTGCTCGTGATAAACGTTGACAAGAGACACACCTGGGTTGTCTTTTTTTTTTTTTTTCAACTGTACGCACCCATCCAGCTTGTTTGAAAATACCCTTCAGTTGATTTTACTTCCCTTTGATTTTTTTCAAGTGGGAAACTATTTTTTATTAATAAAATTCAAAGAATAAAGAGCATGAGGGCCATCCTTGTGGTTGTCTTCCTTTTCAGTCTCTCTCCCTGGAGACTCTCTGGCTCTCTTTGCTTCAACTCTCTCTCCAATGCTCACGACTAATTCGTATCTCTGACCCTTATCTCTTTCGCACTTGGGATGTTCATTTCCCGTCACCGGATAGACGCCGTGGCAAGCTAGATCAGCATTCCAAAGCAGAATCCTTTGCTTTCCGAAGGTGCTCCTTCTTTGGCACGTCTACCTTTTCTATTCTGGGAACCGGCAGCTCTGATCACGGGAGTTAGAAACTTTGCCACCCCCACTGAACAAGTCAGTCATTTATAAGTACAGTTCACTTGAGTTAACTAGGGCTCTAAAGCGGTGCCTTCCTCTCACCCCTGCCATTGCCTTCATTTACATATTAACTCAGGCGCCAGCTGCTTATTAAGTACCAGCTACACGGCCATGGCCGTGTCCAGCACCGTGGCCTCCTGAGCATGTTAGCAGAAGAAGGTGCTGAGCGAGTTAGTTAAATAGGGAAGGGCAGTCCGGGCCCAAGGAATTGTCAGAGTAAAGGCCCAGAAGCAGGAGGCTGGGCATGGTCAGGAAGCAGCAAGGTGGCCAGGGTAGCTGGATCGGAGGGAGCCAGGTGGATGACAGTAGGAAGAGAGTCAGGGAGGAAGGGGTCTCAGCCACGTAGACCAGTGGGGGAACTTTGCCATTGCCTCTGAGTGGAATGGCCACCGCAGTGTTTTGAGCAGAGGAGTGACATCTTCTAAAATAATTGAAAGAGTCTCTCTGGCTGCTCTCCTGAGAAGGGGCAGAAGTGGCAAGGGGTAGACCCACCATTGCTTGCTGGGACCATTGCAGTATCTTCAAATGGACCTCCCCTCTTTTCTTCTCCTTGGCAAACTTCTTCATACCTCAGCGTCTTCTCTGCCATGGGCCACTTTTCGCAAGCCTGGGCTGAATCATGCTACTGCCCAGCGGTCACTGCGGGAGCCAGAGGCACGCTCAGGGAATGACATCCAAGGCCCGTTGTGACCTGGCCCCCAGCTGTTTTTCTTGCTTCATTGTCCGTCTCTCTCTCACCCTGGGCACTTGCTCCTGTGTCTTCTCACTTTCTGTCCAGCAAAACCCTCGTTTCCTGCGTCTCCCCTTCTCCTCTGAGCTTGTGCAGAATCTCCAAGTCGGAGCACACTTCTCTGAGCCCCCGCACCCAGCCAGGGGGTTTGTGTCTGTGAGCCCCACGCTGAACCTGGGTGTGTTGCGATCTCTCAGGGTCCATCTGGGGCACAAGCTCCTGATGGTACGCTTCCTGCATTCCTCTCAGCATCTCTTGCTCCCTCCGTAGTGCAGAGAGGGGCCTTGCCTGGCTTTTGGGACAGTTCTGGTTGGCTAATGTTTTCGGTTCTGTTTTGCAGATTGAAGCCCTAGTGAAGGACATGCAGAACCCGGAGACGGGGGTCAGGATGCAGAACCAGAAGGTTCTGGTCACCAGTGTCCCTCACGCCATGACAGGTAATACATCTTGTGACTTAGTCTTGGCTTAGAACTGTCCACATGCAGGGGCTGACGATCTATAGCTCAAGGTCCAAGTGTGGCCCACGGCCCATGCTTGTGCATAAAGCTTTATTGGAACACATTCACATCCCTAATTTTTCTAAAAAATATTTTATTTATTTATTTTTGAGAGAGAGAGCGAGAGTGAGCATGAGCAGGAGGGAGGGGCAGAGGCAGAGGGAGAAGCAGGCTCCCTCTTGAGCAGGAAGCCTGATGTGGGGCTTGATCCCAGGACCCTGGGGCTCATGACCTGAGCTGAAGACAGATGCTTAACTGACTGAGTGACCCAGGTACCCCCACGTCCCTCTTTACATATTGTCTTTGGCTGCTTTTATGCTATAATGACAGAGTTAGGTAGTTGTACAGAGACTGAATTATGACCCACAAAACTGAGAATATTTATAGCCTTTTACAGAGGGACTTTGCTGATTCCTGGACCACAGGTTCCTTCTGAGGAAGGGATCAGAAAGGAAAGGAGAAAAGGAATCCATAGATCACTTTGTGAAGCCATCCCTCCCAGGAGATCATTTAAAAAGCTTTTGCTGTCACTTTCTGTTTGCCCTGTTTTCATGAAATCAGGTAGTATTAAAAAAAAATACTCTTTGGCAGAAAAAAATGTGGTCTTTGCTCTACCTTTTCCTGATTCTTTTTGACACCCTTCTTAACCATGCCACGGGGACGGTGCCAGTGTCTCTTTCCTCTGGATGTGGGCTAAAGGGGCGTCATTTGAGGCTCTCAGCAGAAGGGACTAAACCGCAGAATAAGAATGACTTTGGATAAATGTGTTGCATGTGTTTGATGATTTTGGCTTTTCAGTGGAGAGTATGTTTCCTACTGAGATATATTGTCTGCAGAAACAGCTTCTCAAGGCACGAGCTGGGGACTCACCACCCTGCCCCCACTCTCTGTGAATCCCCTCTCTCTCCCTCACCATAGCCTGACTGTCTTTCACTCAAGGTGCTCTGGTCTTGGCAGAGGTAAGCTGGCCGACAGTGTCCCCCTGTTTCCCTTTCTGTCCGCTTGGAAGAAGGCGTGTCCCTATCTTTTTTCCCTTGAGTGTAAGCGACAGAAAACCAGGCTGGCTGTTTGGAGCAAAACAGTGGTTGATTGGAATGGGACAGAATAGCTCATGGAAGAAAAGGAAACTCTGACCAGCCGCCCTGGAAAAAGGCTGGAACCAGAGTCACACAGGTGCCCAAAGAGTGGGGATTGATGGGCAGACTTCTCAGGGTGGCTCTGCGTTCCCCCGACATTTATGATGTACCTGTGGTGATTCTTCTCAAAGGTGTCCCTCTCCCTGGCCCTCTCCACTTCTGGTTGTCATTAGTTCCAGCCTGAATTCTCCATGGGATTGGGAAGCCCTCAAGGGGAGATATCTTGTCCTGCTCACCTGGGTACTCCCATGCTCAGCCTAGCTGTTAGGGTGGCGGTTTAACAGAAGTTTCTTGAATGCATGAGTCTGTGCTGGTCTAGCACGGAGCAAAGAGTACTGGCCGTGGAGAATTACCCTGGGATTGACTCCTTTGGGTGCCTCTTTCAAGCTGTGTAGCCCTTGTCTTAATCATCTCATTTTAAAAGCAGGAATAGCAATCCCTGGGGAAGAGAATGATTATGGGAATTCGGTGGGATGGTACTGAACACGTGGTCAGCAGACATGGAAGCTTGACGTGTGGTGAGAGCTGGTGACTTCCCACACTGTGTCACTTAAAGCTCATGATGAAGTTCAGGGTTGATGGGATCATCTTTTTGCAGTCAGAGTTTCAGCCGCTGGTATCCCTGTCACTAAACTAGCACATGGCTGAGCTTGGATCTGACCCCAGTAACGTGACCCCAGTGTCCATCCCCTCACCCACTGTCTGTGTGCATAAGCTCCTTTCTCTCCTTGCACACAGGGCACGCTTGGCTCCTGGGTTTGGGGGAGGCTGCCCACCCGCCATGTTTTCTCTTGTTCCTCCTGTGGATGAATTTCAGCTGCTTTCACAACAGGGCTCAGATTGAAGCCTTGGGTCCTGCGTCAGCACTGATACAAGCAAACTGGGTAATCAGCACCCAGCTCCTAGGATGGCAGGTGACCCAGGACTCCTGGGGATGAAGGTAGCTGACGTGGGAGCCTCCTGCACTGTTACACAGAAGACCATGTGATGAGAAGCTGGTGGCCCCGTAATCTTATTTGGTCTATTTTAGGAAGCAGTCAAGTGGATGAGAAAACCCTCAGCTCCTTGATGGAGAGCCCTGATCCATCTGCTGCCTGCCTGGGTCTCCGTCTCTCAGTCTGCATACCTCTGAGTAGCATTCAAGGAGACCCCGGGGAGAAAGTCTAAGACCCCCAGTCCTACTAGGAGTTGATGTAGGATTTTAGATGAAGAATTTTGCTTTAGAACAGCCAACCAGGGTTGAATAAAAACTAAGAGTGACAGACAAGAGCCCACTGGAAGCAGTAACGGTGGGCATGTGGGCATAGACAGAGGTCATGTCTGGACACTTGTGCCCCAGGACATGGTGGGGAAGGTAAGAATTGCAGGTTGTCCATCTTTAGCCATGCCCTGGGCAGGTAATTAAGCCCAGAGGGTGTATGAGTGGGTCGTAAGCGCTTTCCCAGGAGGGGCCCGGAAGAAATGCCTCTTCACTACCTCTGAGGAAGGAAGTATTTGGAAAAGTCTAGCCACAAGGACACAGGCAGTGGCATCTCAGACCCAGGTCCTTCTTCCCTGTATGTTCTGTGGTCCAGTTCCCATGTAATCAGGGCCAAGCTTGGCCTTTGTAAAGCAAGCTGAAGCTGCTGGGAAATGTGGTCATTGGTGTTTGCAGGATGGCACCTCAATTGGGGCGGGTTGTTCCGAGGACATCCTGTCTTTCCTCGGAGCTGCTGTTGTCCTCCTCCTCCAAGAAGTCTGTTCTGCTTATGGGGCTGCAGGGCCCAGGGTGAGGCAGAAGCATACAGTTTCCTTGGGGTCCCGCAACAGTTCTGGATTGTTGGTGGAACTTGGCTTGCTTGGGTCCTTAGATAAATCTGAATCCTTGATGGACATTGGGGGAGGTATGTGCTGCGGTGAGTGCTGTGAAGTGTGTAAACCTGGTGATTCACAGGCCTGCACCCCTGGGGCTAATAATATATTATATGTTAATACAAAAATTAAAAATTAAAAACAAAAAATATCTGAATCCTTGGGGGACGGGTAGGGGCTGGTGCTCGTTCTCTCCTGTCCTCTCCTGATCTCGTCCCTGTCTGCCCCTTCTGCTTTTTTCCCCACACCAGTCTTCACTCTGCATTGTCCCCAGGTCAGCCCGTAAGACTTGTAGAACCCAAGACTACAAGTGGAGTCCACATCCCCTTGTCTGAAGTTATAAATCAGCCCACAGAGTGTAACCAGATACGTCCCATCCTCCTGCTTTGACCAGAGAACCTTCACAATGATCTGAGAGGCCAGGTCTAAATTTAGAATTTTTTGACTCTTTGGGGGTCTGCCTGGGAATTTGGGAGCCTAGGCAAACCATCCCCTCACTCTTAGCTCATCCCCACTTTTCCTCCCATCTCTTGCTCTGATTTACCTTCAACGTGGCCAGGCTCCATCTGGGTCCTCACAGACAGCATGCCTTGGGTTTGTTTTTTTTTCCAGTGTTAAGACTTGGGCTGTTTACTTCCTATCTGATGACTGTTAGTCCATGCACAAATTGTTGTAAAGTAAGAAAGTAAGTACTACTGGAGAGGTAAATGTTGCAGGTGTATGGGAGATGTTCAACAGGAAATCTGGCTGGAGTCAGATCCTGGATGATCCTGAATCATGGGCTGCAGGGTTTGGAGTGAACATAGCGGGAGGGTTGGGGGAAGGGAGTCCCTGAAAGTTTGGAGCAGAAGAGGGATGAGATCCCAGCTGAGCCCAGAGAAGACCAGTCAGGCAAGAGCATGGAGGAGGGCGTGGAGGTTGATGATGTCCTTGGAAGTTCTCACAATGGCCAAATACTTCTGGTTTGCAGGAAGTGATGTTCTACAATGGATCGCCCAGCGGCTTTGGATCTCCAATTTGGGTGAGCGCTTGTCTGGCACCCTGGCAACAAAGACGGCTGTGTGTGCCCAAAGAACCCCTGGAGGGTAGAGGCTAAAGGGAGGCTTAACCTTTGTCTCTGAGAAATTGACATCAGAAGACAAGGCATTTACATGTAAAACAGCACAAATCAAAAGCAAAGGCATGATAATGGTGGGGGGGAATAATTGTTTCATACAAAACATTGAGAGCACATGAATAATGGATAATTGGGGAAGCATCAGCCAAGACAGAATTCTTGGAGGGGGTGATGCCCACGTACAGCTGGCTTTGAAAGAAGGGGTGCATGTGAATTGTGGAGGGGAGCCCTGAGCAGTGGTGTAGAAATGGAATGAATGAGACAGGGATTGGGAATGAGGGGAACTTGGGAGAAATGGCTTCAGCTGGGTGTGGAGAGCCATGGAGGGATAGGGGTATAGTAGGCATGTCTACAGATTCCACGCTTTTTAAAAAAATATTTATTTATTTGAGAGAGAGAGAGAGAGAGAGAGAGAAAACGCATGTGCAGGGAGAGGCTAGATGGAGAGGGAGAATCCCAAGCAGACTCAGTGCTGAGCCTGACTCAGGCTTGATCCTAGGACCCCAAGATCACAACCTGAGCTGAAATCAAGATTCAGATGCTTAGCCAACTGAGCCACACAGGCACCCCTGAAAATTCCAAGTTTTATCTGGGAGACAAGTAATAGGAAGCCATGGGGGATTTTTGAGCATGGCAGGATGCATTGTTTGCAGTTAGGATGTTTGCAGCAATTTGAGGGACAGATTGGAACAGGAAAAATCCGAGGAACAGAGTTCCCACTAGAAAAAAGGCTGTTGGTACAACAAGACATAAAACATGAGACTTGTTGATGATGGAAGGAATGAGACATGAAGGATGAAGAAAGAGGGGTTGGGGATAAAGTCTTCTTAGGCTTTGGAGGCTGAGATAGGGGATGGGATGTGGGTTGGGTCCTTGGGCCTGTGGACCGGAGGGGTGGAATTCTTTCTCAATGATGGATGGAAAGACACCTGCTACCTTGGGGCCTTCGAAAGAGAGCCAGGAAGGTTTTCCTTTAACTGGTGCAAATCCAGAAGCAAAACTGTTTCCAAGTGCAGTGGAGGTGGGTGGGAATTAAAGTAAGGTGGGGAGGAGTGGGATCTGGACCCGGGATGCAAGCAGGATTGAGCTTGGGGTAGAAGTTGACAATAAACATGGCCTCTTTTTCCTTTTAGTGAGGAACTTTCTATTGGCCAGAGACATTCTCTCCCTGCTCCTGGGGACTTTTCCAGACCCAGAGGTCCAAGCAAGCTTCTCTAACATCTGCAGGGAAGCACCTGTGGTACCCATTAACATTTGGGTTCATTGGCTCCCCCTGGACCTGGGAGTTGTCATTCTCAGGGGTCCGGCTGGGGAATCTTCCTCTTACCATGCCCCCCAGCTGATATTTGCCCATAGCCAAGTTTAGGAACCACTGCCCTCACTTCTTGGACAAAGTGCTGTTAGCATGGGGGCACCTCTCCTGGAGTACGGGGTGCTTTGTGGGAGTCGGGCAATGAGCTACTTCTGCCTTCGGTGTCTGCTCTTAACTTCCATGTCTTAACTGTTTCTTCTCAGAGGCACAGAACTTGGGCAACTTTATTGTCAAGTATGGCTACATTTACCCCCTGCAAGATCCCAGGAATCTCGTTCTCAAGCCTGACAATAGCCTCTACCGATTTCAGGTAGGTCTTGGCCTTGACCTTGGTGTTCATATGGGATTAATCTTATCTGAGAAGGTAATTGTGTGGCTTCATATCTTCACAGACCAGAACTTTCAGTACTTTAGAAATGGTGGAGGGGTCTTAGGTAGTTACCTCTCGAGCCACAGTTCTGGGGGCCCAGGAGGACGGTCACAGCCCAGTGTTTAAGCATGGTTTCCTGGTTTCTTTTGTAGACGCCGTATTTCTGGCCCACCCAGCAGTGGCCGGCTGAAGATACAGACTATGGTAAAACCCCAACCCTCCCCCATGCTTTTGGTAGTGCTTTACACGCTGCTTATTTACTTGCCACATTTTGGTGACATTTGCCTTGCTGTCATTGTGAACTTTGTGTCAGTTCACATCTGTATTGGGAATGTTCCCAGAGAAGGGAGCAAGGGTCTGCTGAGACCTCCCCCCACCAAGCCAAGCACAACAGCCTCATGCATGGAAAGCCTGCAGAGGCAGTTTTAAAATATGATGATGATGGGGGGTGCCTGGGTGGCTCAGTGGGTTAAAGCCTCTACATTCAGCTCAGGTCTTGATCTCAGGGTACTGGGATCGAGCCCCGTATCGGGCTCTCTGCTCGGCAGGGAGCCTGCTTCCCCCTCTCTCTCTGCCTGCCTCTCTGCCTACTTGTGATCTCTGTCTGTCAAATAAATAAATAAAATCTTAAAAAATAAAATATGATGATGATGGAAAATATCTTTGCTTTTTTTCCCCAGCCATCTATCTAGCCAAGCGAAATATAAAGAAGAAAGGGATTTTAGAAGAATATGAAAAGGTATAGAGATACTTTCAAGTACAAGTTATTATAATTGGAATAAAGTCTTGAGCTGTTTTATTTCTGCTTCTCCCTTTGCTACATCATATGTACCCTCATCATCCATCCCTCCATCCATTATCTAGCCATCTGTCCGTCCATCCACCATCCATCCTTTATCCATCACCCATCCATCCATCCATCCATCCATGCATCTATCCATCCATCCACAATCTACCCAACCATCCACCCACCCACCCATCTACCCTTCATCCATCATCTGTCCATCCACCCACTATCTATCTATCCACCATCCATCTATCTATTCACTATCTACCCAACCATCATCCACCATCCATCCATCCACCCATACACCCTTCATCCATCATCCATCCATCCCCCACTGTCTATCTATCCATCCATCTATCATCCTTCCACCTAATATCTACCCATCTATCCATCCACTATCCGTCCATCCATCTACCATCCATCCATCCGTCCATCCATCATGCATCCACCATTCATCCATCCATCTACTTACAAGCCATTCCTGAAGTAAATTCCTCCCCCATCAAACTTCAGTTTCTCCTGCTGTAATTTAAGCTCTTGTCTCAGTGGCTACTGGACACACAATAGCTACTACCTTCCTTTTGCTATTTTAAAACAATGAGACAATTAATATGCCTGATAATGGATATTATGTGATGAGCAGATTTGAACTAAAGTTTGTGATGGGAAAACAATAGTGTACTTTTGTTTTAGGCCAGATGAGTCAGATTTCTCAAAGAGCACACCCTCGCCCTCAAAAGGCTAGATTTCTGGGCAGACAGCAACAATCTTCCTGTGTTTTTATTCTTTACAAACATATTTTTGGAAAAGCCAGCATCAAACCAATGTTAGAACTTGTCTTTGTGCATCTTTGTGATGCTCTGTCACTGAATATTGAGTTTCTGCATTTTCTCCCACTCTCTCCTCCTCTTCCTAATCATATTTGGGATATAGTTAATTTAAAAAAAAATCGAAGCCAGGGTGTGGCTTTTGTTGTAAAGGTTTTTTGAGAATTTGGTGCTGCCCTTTGAATGAATGTCTTTGCAAAGCTGGGTTGGGAGATCATTTGGTTGGGGCTAGGTAGCTGTAGGGCCAGAGGCATGCCCTCATTGACTTAGAGCTTTCTGCCTTCTGCACACCAGTATGTCATAGGGCTTAGTGTTCTTTTTGTTTTCCATTTCTAGGAAAATTACAATTTCTTGAACAAAAAAATTAACTACAAATGGGACTTTGTCATTATGCAGGCCAAAGAGCAGTACAGGTAAGCGAAAGAAAACGTGTATCCACTGGCTGTCCTTCCTTCCTCCCTTCTTTGTTTCTTTTTATTAAAACAAACCTTTCTTGGGCACTTATGTGTCCAGCAGTGGGCTGGGCCTGGGGAATATAAAGGCATAATCTGGGGTTAGGTGGATGGGCAGACAGGCTGTGACGCTACCCGGAGGTGAGGGCCTCGCACAGGAGTTTCCAGAAGGAGCTGGAAGAACAACATTGAACCTGGAAGCTGCGTAGACGTTTTCCAGGTGAAGAATGGTGGTGGTGGAGGGAGAGGAAGGGTCAAGTGTGAGGAAGGCTCTTCTAAGCAGACGGAACCAGAGTCTGGAGTCAAAAGAACATCTCCTTGATGCAGTTGAACAGTGTAGCTGAGGCAGAGAGCAGGGAGCCTGGGACTGATGGAGCGAGACCCGAGATATCAGCCGGAGCAGATCGTGAGCCGGTTTTGTGCTAAGGGCCCGGAGGAGCCATAAAAAGCTTAAGTGGATTCGTGTGGTAGAACCACCCACTGCTGCTCTCATTTGCCTGCTGTCCACTTCAGAACTAGAGCCGGAAGTCCCTGGAAGGCTCTGCCTTGTCTCTGAGAGCCACGTGTAAATGTTGGAGAGAATGAATCAGTCAGAACGAGGTCAGGCATCGTAACAGCCCCGACGTCCTGGGAGCATGAAGCCACAGGTTCATTTCTTGCTTGCGTTACATGTCCACTTGGGTTAGTGGGGGCCCTGACGTGCCTTGTGCCTACGCCAGAAGCCATGCTGAAGGAACAGCACCATCCCGGCTTTGCCTGTTGTTGGAACAGAGGGAATCAAAGCCTGTGCCGGGTCACAAGTGATGCATGTCACTTCTGTTCACAATTCACTGGCCAGAGCAGCTCCTCATACAGTTGTGCCCAACTTCAAAAGTATCTGGGTAAGGATATACGATTCTACTGTGTGCCTGTGACGTAGGGGAGTCAGAATACCTGGAGACCGATACCAGATAGTACCAAAATGGGTAGGTCTGGCTGGCCCAGCCACTTACTCTGGCAGGTCCAGTTTCTGGAGGGTCTGCCTTTGCTGGTACATAGTTGAGCTGGACAGCAGGCTCTCATCAAGTGTCCTTAGGATTGGAGTAGTAGGGATTGTTAGGGCTCTCTAGAGAATAGGATATATATGTATGTATGTATATCGAGAGATTTATGATAAGGCATTGGCTCACACAATTTCAGAGCCTGAGAAGTCACAAGACCTGCACTTGGCAGGCTGGGGACCCAGGAGTCAATGTTTTAGTTGAGTCTGAAGGCAGGAAGACTAATGTCCCAGCTCAAGGCCATTAGGCAGGAGGAATTCCTTGTCATTTAGGGAAACATCATCCCTTTTGTTTCACTCAGGCCTTCAACTTAAAATACTTTCATCTGAAAACACCCTTGGGGATACACCCAGAATAATATTTCACCAAATATCTGGGCGTCCCACGACCCAGTCAAATTGACCCATAAAATTAGCCATCACAAGAGGTGAGCACTGTTATGCAGGAGTGCCAGTTTGGGAAACACAAAAATTCTAATTGCAGCTGGTTTTATTGCCTCCAAGGGGAAATATCTGCTCTGAGCCTTGAGATTCAGGTAGAGGAACATTACTCAGAGACCTGGCTTGGGCCTTTCACCATTGACATGTTTCTGCCCGGCTATGTCAGAGACAGAGCAGCCGCGGGGAACGCTCTAACTTCCCATCACTTGTATTTGTTCATAAGGCTTCATTTGGTGAGCTCTGCTTACAGTCTCCAGTTTTGAGTTTCTCCTGCATTCCACACTGAAATGGAACCCCCTCATCCTCCTCCAGCTCTCTGCTTTTAGCAGGAAGGATAGCCCAGTGATCCTGAGGACTGCAGATCCTGACATAGACTTTTCAGGACGTGCTAGCTGCCTGTGCAGTTCAGGGCTATTTTCAGTGGCTTCCACAGGCCCCACCACTTGGGCCTTGGCCTCAGCCTAGATAAAGCGCCATGCTGCCCATGTCATATGACATCCTCCCCTCTATCCCTTCCAGATACCTTGGGATGAGAAATTTATAAAAGATTCTCACCTTCTGAGATACTGGCTTTTTGCCACTGATTCCATTGCTTGACTCAAAGGCTGCCTCCAATTTCAGATTTTGTGTCTGCAGTGGCTAATTTTGTGTGTCAAGTTGTCTAGGGCACAGTACCTAGATAAGCGGTTCACTACCAGTCCAAGATGACATTGTAAAGTTATTTTTCTTTTAATTTTTGATTTTTAAGGAATCTTATGCCCAGTGTGGGGCTCAAACTCACAACCCCGAGATCAAGTCTCATGCCCCACAGACTGAGCCAGTCACGTGCCCTGTAAGGGTATTTTTTAGATGAGATTAACATTTAAATCAGTAGTCTTTGAGTAAAGTAGATTACTTCTACTTTGAGTAAAGTAGATTGTGTGGGTGGGCCTTATCTAATCAGTTGAAGGCCTTAGGACTAAAGACAGGTTTTCTGAGGCAGGAGTTCTGTTTCTAGATTGCCTTTGGACTCAAATTATAACATCAACCCTTCCCTGAGTCTCCAGGCTGCTGGCATGTCCTGCAGAATTTGGACTTGCCAGCCACCTCAATTGTGTGTTATTCCCTAAAATAAATAAATTGTGCCTCTGTCTATCTATCTAATCTCCTACTGTTTCTGTTTCTCTGCAGAGCCCTGATTCATACAAACAGAGGGTCTCACCACAAAATTGGGTTGGTTCATGAGGCAGCCATTTTGTCATCCTGAGCCTCTCCACACACACCTCCTTTCTGAACCCCAGACTCTGTATCTAGCTACTTAACATTGCATGTTGATGTCACACCTCAAACTTCACTTATTCGTATTTGAATGTTTCTCTCCCCCATGCCCCAAACCTCTTCCTCTAGTGTTACCTATACCCGTGCAAGGGACCCCATTTTCCTCCCACCCTTAAACCCCCATGCCCAGTGTCTATTCATCCAATCCTGTTGGCCACCCCTGGCACCCCCTTCCACCCCACCTGCCCTCTTCCATCAGCCCCCACCTCCCTGCCCTGGGACACCACACCCCGAGTGCCATAAACAGCAGACATTTATTTTCTCACGGTTTTGGAAGTTGCAAAGTCCCAGCTCAAGGTTATGGCAGGGCTTAGTTTCTGGTAAGGACTCTTTCTGGCTTTCAGATGGCCACCTTCTTGTGTCCTCACAGGAGAGGGAGAGAGGGAGAGGGGCTACTGTTACACCCATCACAGAAAGGACCATTGTTGTCAGTTAGCCACTGCCTCTATGTACGAGTCCCTCCGCCATGGTAGAGACCGCACAGTGCCTCAGGCCATCTGTGTCCCACCCTCCTGAGGCCGCAGGGTCGTTAACCTGGTGGAAAATGCAGTTAGGCTGGCAAGGGGAAGTGGAAATGACAGTGTTCATATTTAATTTCCAGAGGAGGTTGGCGCAACAGCCCGCCGGAATGGCACTCTCCTTCCATCTGGCTCTCTAGATGCGATGATGTTCACAATCCGTTAGCGGGCACATAAATCTGCCGTCCCTGTCTTGGGGAGGGCACATGCGTCATCCCACGTTGCCCGGGCAAACAAGCATCAGCGTGTGAGTGCAGGTCGCCGTGGAAATGGTGCTGAATGAGACCCACGGCATGGTTGTTAATGTGGCCTGGCTTCCGTGGGAGGGAAGCGCAGCATCGTTTCCTCTCTGTCGTGGGGAAAGGGGGAGACAGAGATAAGCGGGAAAATAAATAGCCTTTTAGGATCATCAGTGAGGTCTGGAAAAACCCTGAGAAGGAACTGAAGGGACAGGGAGGGAGACGCACAGACCCGTCCGCCCCGCTCCCCCAGGCCCAGAATTTTCCCTGGCACGGAGCACGAGCATGGCCGGCCGGCCGCTGGTCCAGACGTTGATGTCGTTGTTTATCACCACAGGGAAACGTGAAGCCAGGGGCATCACAGGTCAGCCCAGAATGTCACCCACACCCGCTGCAGGGGTGCAGGTGGTGGAGGTCCGATGCTGGGGCCAATCACACTAGGGTGTGAGCCTCTGTGGGGCACGTTCAGGCTGTCTCTGCTTCCGTCGCTGGAGCCTCTAAGTCTGGGGGATGAGGTCACCGTGGGGATTAAATGAGTCAGTGCTCGTGTGATACCTCGTGTTTGCTGTGATTGTGATTCTGGCAAACACAGATTATTTGGACAGGTGGGGAGAGTGGTCTGGGGCATCAGGAATGGGGTACATCACTGAGCAAGAACATGAAGTCTGACTGGCCTTTACGTGGCTTTTGGCTTTTCAGGACTGGAAAGGAAAGGACTAAAGCAGACAGGTATGCGTTGGATTGCCAGGAGAAGGCGTATTGGCTGGTCCACCGATCCCCAGTGAGTATCGGCCTCCCTGGCCCAGCTTCCTCACCCAGCCCACGCCTCCCCCCGCCCCACCCTGTACTCACCACCCCTTTTGCCGCCCCATTTCCCACTGGGGCTGCAACAGGATCAGCACGAGTGGGTCTCTCGGTGTTGGGTTAGCGTCTGAGCACCTCTTGGTGGAAGAGGACAGAGACTGCCTGCACGGAGTGAGCTCATGGTTCGTGTGGTGGTGTTGGTCTAAGCGAAGTGACCTCTGGGAGGAAGCCAAACGAGCTTGTCTTTTAGGAGGGCTGGATTTTTTTTTTTTCTTTTTTTGGCCGTGACACCTTGGAAAAAGAATACAGGAAGGAAAAGCTAGAACCCAGGCTCCCCATAAAATGTGGTAGAGAACTGGAAGTCTGCAGAGCCCAAGCCAGGCCTGGTGTCTCTTGCTTCCTCTCCTTTTCCTTTTCTAGCTCGGTCCCCAGCAGCTGCGGTGGGAGGAGGCGAGAAGGAGTGAGTGTGTGCTGTGCCTCATGCCTTAGAGCACATTGTGCGTCTGGCTTAGGGACTTTAGGGGCCCAGAGAGACAGGCTGGGCATAAGTGATGTGGCCCGTTATGGCTCATTACCGGGAATGGTCACCCACTGGGGTTAACCCCGCTGCTTCAGTTTCCACCTGGGGCGGACCTGGGTGCTGCCGATGGGTCACTGGAGGTGGGAGATGTCAGAGGGATTCTGGAACGTGAAGAGGTCAAAGTGAATGTTCTTCCTCTTCGTCCGTTAGTTTCCCTGCTGCTCAGCTGACCACATTCTCAGAACCAGAAAGTGAACCGGGCCAGTCACTGTACCAAAGCTTCTGGATCTTGGACCTTGGAACTCATCAGATTTGGAGCATTTTGCTTGTTTTCTTTCTAAATTCAAAACAGATGACGTGTATGGTGTTCCATCTGTGGGGGCGTTGGTTTCCATGCCTCATTGCTGAGAGTAAGGCCCTGGGGTTGATCCCCAAGAAGCTCGTTTGGTTTTGCTTTGTTCCAGGATTCCTCCTCTAGACAAATCGGTTAGCTGATGCCTGACACGGGTCCCTGGAGCTGGGTGAAGGAGTACACGGCTGGGATGAGGGGGTTCTAGAGAAACAGCCAAGCACACGTTCCCCTGCGCTCTCCCCACTGCCTCATTGTAGCTCAAGTGAGATCTTTGTAGGACAAGGACATTGCCATTGTTCAGCCTGCCTTCTGTCATCTGTTCCTGAAGGGGGAGCCTGGGCGGGGATAAGGGCACAATGAGTGGGGAAGCCACTCACTGGGCAAGACACCCTGGTGCCCCCGGCACTCATGATGGGGAGGGGACCCTGCTCCTTGCGGGGTGGAGAATGGCTTCACATTACTTGCAGAGACCCCATGGTGGGGAAATGCCAGTGTGACTGCGGCCCTGGCAAAGTGGCATAGACTGGTGGTGCCCAGGACCTGCCCTGGGTCTCTCTCCTCCCCTCTGTCCCTGAAACCAGGAGACCCATAGGGGACGAAGTGCAAAACAGATGATCTGAGTTTCCCCGACTTCTCCGGGGACAAGCTCTCGGCCCCCATACCAGGCAGATGGCTGAGAGGTTCTTCACAGTATGATGCAGAAGTCCCTAAAATTTGACCGGGTGACTCTGATTACTGCTTGTGCCATCACCTGCCCCGCCTCCACTCCCCGCCCTACCCCATTGCTGCCACTTTCTCCGTCTCCATCATCATTGTCGTCGTCATTATCATCGTCATCACGGCAGACCTGAACTGCACACATCACTGTGTGCTGGGCACTGTGCTGGGCTTCCCTCTGCATCTGTTCTCTCATTTCATCTTCACAGCCCTGGGTAAAAGGTGCTGTTATTCGTCCCATTCAGCAGATGGGAAAGCTGAGGCTCAGGGATGTTGCTAGAGTTGCACAGCTAGCAAGGGCCGGACTGCAGAGCACTCTCTCCTGGACCCTGTGCTCTTCTGCCTCCCCTCACAATGGCACAACTGTGCCATTAACCTTAACAAGATGCCGGGTTCAAAGGTAGCCAGTCCCTCTTTGAGAGCACCAGGGAGCCGAGTTCTCAGTGAGGTTCTGATGTCCCTGGAACCGTCGTAAAACCCCACAGACACAAAACTGTTTTTCACGTCCAGTCTCTGGAAGTGCTGTTCCCTGGGTCCAGACTGCTCCGGGCGGTCCAAGATGGGGCTGGGCTGCCTCTGGGTCCTGCTCTCCCAGACTCCCCTAAATCACTGGCAGCCTCTCAGCAGGGCGTTCTGTTTGAAGGGCATCCTGCTGGAAGTCTGTCTCGGCCTAGAAATCGAGCAGTCTCCCTGACAAAGCCACGAAGCCCGGGAGCTTAGGGGCTGTCAGACCATCTCCAGGAGACCCAAACAGACTGTCAGTTTGGTGGGAAGAGAGCCAGCCAGGCAAACTAACTTTTGGCTCCATGGAGCGTGGAGCAGCCGGTCTGTGGACCATCTGCAACCGACTGTCGTAGCACGGGATGGGGCTTGCCATCCCGCAGCGGTTCCCCTGTTCCCTTGTCTGTTCCTTGATCTGTGAAACCTTCACGGGCCCTGACTCCGTGCCGGCTGAGTTTGGTGCTGGGCATAAAATAACAGCTAAAAATCATCGAGCACTGGCTGCGTGCCCGTGGTAAGCTCTCGGTGTGGACGATCCTGTTCACCTGGTGATGATGCTGGTGAGTAGGGAGTCTCGCCACCCCCAGCATTCAGATGGGGCGATCAAGGCCCAGAGAAGGCCAGGAGGTTGCACAGCCCTGGGATGTGAATCTCCTTCTGTCGGATGGGCTGCTGCTCTAGGAGGGGACACCCACGTGAGTGTGCTGTATCAGCGATACGATCGTGGGCAGAGGCCAGGCCCAGATGTGGGGGGGGTGGTGGCTGAGGGATGTGACCCAACCTCCATCCTGAGCCCAGAGGCTGCCTGGGACTCAGCATCTGGGTACTGGGGACAGGGTCTAGAAGGGGAGAATAGTGAAGGAAAACGATGTTCCTCTCTCGTTTTTTACCCAAGTGAAGCAGAGTGCAGATCTGGACGGGAGGCAAACAGTTAGTTGTGTAAATCAACAGAGAGAGAATAGTTCCCTTAGAGAAGTCATCTGGGGGCCTTCGGTGCCTCTTTATGGCACTGCCTGTGACTTCTGAGTCTCCCGAGTATAGGGTCCACTGACATAGGGATTATGGATATATGGAGACTGTGGTCCGGGACAGTGATGCTGTGTGCTCTAAACCCCAGGGTCTTTTGTCTGAATATCATCTAAATGGCCTTCATGTCAACCACCAACACTGACACTCACCAGAGAAGAAGGTTCTGCCTTCTGTTTCCGGTCGGGGTCAGACTAAATGTCCAACAACAGAGAAACAGCAAAATAGATTTAAATAAATAAATAGATACATTTAAGTCTTTAAACATGGGACGATATCCACATGAGGGAACATTAGGAAGCTATTAAAAATTTGTATTTTCCAAGGCCATTCATTGACCTAGGAAAATGGTCCAACCTATAACGTGATGTCGTAAAAACGGGTGGAAAACCCGCATACTCTGTCTGATTCAAAGGAAGAAAGAAGTCGACATCTAGTTCGAGGGTGTCCACCCTGTACCAGGTGGGGATATTTGAACGATGAGCCAGGACAGACGGTGGCCTGCGCCTTCGAGGAGCTGACAGTCTGGCGGAGAGAAGGAGACGGAAGCGAGTGCGCAGGCAAATGCGTATGGAGAGGCAGGACAGCTGGAAGGAGGCAGGGGTCCTGCATCAGCTCAGGGTCTGGGCACGGCTCCCCAGGGAAGTGCCACTCCAGCCAAAACCCATCTCCCCACTGCTGCCCCACTCTGTCTCTTCCCCTGCTTTATTTTGTTTATACAGCTATTTGGTATTTTATTATTTGTGTTCAGTCCCATGCACCAGAATCGTCTGAGCTGATACGTTAGGGAGAAGAGTGATGATGAAGGAGAATAGAACAGGAGAAGGGACGGGAGGGATAGGGAGGAGTGCCACCAACAGTGTCCTTCAGCTCCCGGCCGGGTGCTGCTCTCTGGAATGCTGATTCTGGGGATGTCGCCTCCTCATGGAGCAGTCATGGGGGTGGTACAGAGTTCTTTCCTAACCTAAATTATGATGCATTTAGCAAATTGCCTCTTTGGCTTATGCCCGGGGCAGTGTGGGGGGGTGTGTTCCCTGGGTGTCACACCCTGGCGCTCACCGAGGGAGGGTTGCCTGTCTCTGTGGGCTGCCTGTGTGTGGCACTGAGGCTGGACGGGTCTGCGTGTGTCCTTATCCACTAGCGGCCCGCTGCAGGGATTGCCCTGCTTTCCCCTGCACTGGAAGGCAGCTCTGGGTCACCTGAGCGTCCGTCACCCTCTTACGTGTCAGAAACTACATCAGCAGTGGTCACGGGGAACAAAGACTGGATGCTACCTGATGAATGGATGGATGGATGGATGGATGGATGGAGGGAGGGAAGGAGGGAGGGAGTCTGGGAGTCTGGGAGTCTTCCAAACCAGCGGAGGTACAAAGGCAGCTGCTTGAGCAGTTCTGAAGTCAGAGCACTGGGAGGCGACTGACACCTGGGAGATGCACCGGGGTGGGGGCGTGGGGGTGGGGCAGGAGACGGGGCAGCGATGGGGGCCGGTGTTCATTACTGTTATGCAGAAACGCCTGCTGAGGTTGTGAAGGCCAGGATCGTGGGCTCTGTGTGTGTGTGTGTGTGTGTGTGTGTCTGTCTGTCTGTCTGTCTGTCTTCAGTTACCCTGGGGGGATTTCTTTGTACCAGACAGAAAGGACAGTTCCTAGGACTCACTTTAGGGAAAGGCACAGATTCTGATGACCGCCCCCCCCCCCGCCCCCACCACCCTGTCCCCGCCCCCTTTGCTAGGTTCCATCTGTGGAAGACTGGCTTGGACTTCTGTATTGTCTGTTGTAGCACTTGTCACAACTGTGATTTATCATTTGTGTGATAAATTGCCAAGTGCCTTGCCCACGAGACCAGAAGTGCCTTGAGATGCCAGCTGGAAATGCCTGGAAGCGTCACATTCCCCACAGGCTCCCAGGCTGAGCACGATGTCAGCCATGGGAAGTGCCTGATAACTATTTGTTGATGGGGGTCCACGTGTGTGGCGGGGGTGGGGAGTGAGCGCAGCCACTCCTTTCCCCTGTCTTTCTTCCACTGCATTCTTTTTTCTCTTCCTTGCCTCTGCTATGTGCCCAATATTTGCCCCCCATGGTAGCCTGCTGAGCTAAGTTGGCGGATTTATTTAGCAAGTAAAATAGAGGATGCCCAGTTAAGTTTGAATTTCAGATAAACGGCAAATGATTCATGTCACATTATTTTTATGTTTATTATATATTTATATCAAAAGCATATGGAATATATTTTTATGTAAATCATGTATCAAAATTATCTGTCATTTGTCTGAACATCCAGCCTAACTGGGCATCCTGTATTTTCCTCGGCAACCATCTTCTGAACCGAACATGTGGGTGAGCTTGAATCTGATGGGGGGAAAGCTCAGCGGCCTTCTGCCTCAGTGTAGTGGGCCAGGTTGGTCCCATGTGTTGGGAACTTGATAGTGGCCTGCAAAAAACTAACAGAAAAGGACATAAAAGACCCAACTTTCTGGCTAAGGAATTGGGAGAGAACAAGCAAGATTGGCTGCAGAGTTGGTTTCCTGATGGAGAAGAGGTAACAACTGAGGGCCCCTCTTTGGGCCAGGCCTTTACATACACCATCTTAAAATGAACACAAGCCCTTGCTCAGTAATTGCTACCCTCTGTTGGGAGCTTTGCACATCATCTTGTTAAATCCTCAGCGAGAACTTGACAGGTAGGAGGGATCATCTCCATTTCTCAGGAGAGGTAGCAAGTGTAGAGAGAGGTAGTTTCCAAAATCTTCCTCACTGCTGGGAAGTGGCAGATCCAGGACTGAAATCCAGAGTTGCTGACTGAAGCCTGGGTTCTCCAAAGCACTGCCTTAAAGTTGGGGGGTGGAGAAGGAGCACTGCTAAAGGAGTAACAGTCCCATGTACTAATCCCAGTGAACTCTTGAGTTTAAGATTTATCCATTCGTCCATCTTTCCTTCCTTCCTTCTATTCATCTATCCATCTACCCATCTACCCACCCATCCATTTCATTCATCCATCCTTCTATCCTTCCTTCTAACCACCCACCTGTCCATCCATTCCTTCCATTCACCAATCTGTCCACCCATCCATCTATCCATTCCTTCCCTTCTATCT
>RCUC01171519.1:0-31878 GCA_003697995.1 Taxidea taxus jeffersonii | reverse complement strand
CCATCCTACTGTGTGGGTTCTGGGGATGCCGTGGTGGTGGAACAGCCCCATGAAGCTTCCCAGCTCACCCAGAAGGTCTTACAACAGCTGTGGTTTCCCATGGGCTAAGCCACAAGCCCTTCTCAGCTCAGTCTCATAATTGGCAGTTTGACCAAGACCCAAAGTTAATCAGAAACTGGAGATTCTTCCAGTGGTGGTTCTTACACTGTTCTTATTCCATTCAGCCTGGAATGAACAACGTGCTGGACTATGGCCTGGACCGAGTGACCAATCCGAATGAAGTTCAGGTAAACCAGGTAGGTCTCAGCTGCATACTCTGGGTAGGGCCTGGGTCAAGTTCTTAGGCTGGGAAAGTGTCCACATGACTATTGTCTATTTGTCTCTGTTGGAGCAATGAGGTAGCCCTTTGGGGACTGCCAAAAAGATATCTGGCAGTGCCAGTGCCAGGAAGGGGGCAGGCTGTGACCGGGGTCTTGTGTGATGAGGGACGAGAGAATGTGGAGTGCAGGTCAGAGCAAATGGGATGTAGGTGGTTGGGCTTCAGACTTCTTCTGAGGCAGATCTCCCTTAGAAAATTTGATGAAAATTGTGTACCCATTTCCCCCAAAGATGCCCAGACAGATGTTTTGCCCACAATTTCAGCTGGTTCCCTGACCTCCTGGAGACTATAGGCCCCAGGCTCAAAACCTTTGAACCAACTTTGGGTTTAGTTAAACTTTAATCCACATGACCCAGAATGTCACACTTTTCTTTTGCATCTCAGTAGGGCAGGGCTTTTGCAAGGATTCTCTTATGCTTTTAGTTTTAGAGGGACCCTTTCTCCAAATGGGCCACCATTTATGATGGGTGGCCATTTTCCCAAGAGAGTTTTTTATTTAAAGAAATGCAGTGCATGAGCTATGGAAACAGGGGGCATCGAGGGTAAGGCTTCTCAACCATGGCACTATTATTTGGGGCCAGGTAATTCCCTGGGGGGATTTCCTGCATGTCCTGCAGGATGTTTGGCAGCACCTCTGGACTCTGCCCTCTGGACACCAGTAACTCCATGCCTTTCCCTGCCAGCCTCCCAGTACCGACAATCACAGATGTCCCAGACGTCCAGTGTGCCCTGGGGAATATGAGTGCCCCGAATGAGAACCGTGGAGCCTAAAACCCACTTGAACTAGTCTTACATGGTTCTATGGCTTTCTGTCTAATGTTGTCCAGGGCAGCAAGGGGTCAGAGACATTTCAGCCTCGTGTGTCACCTCTAAGCCTTGGCAGTGCCTAACAGCTTGAGTGGGAGATGGGAGGAATATGCCAGAAAGGAGGAAGAAGGCAGTCTGCTGGGACCTGGAACTCAAGGGTGTAGTGCATGAGACAGAGGTGTGGGTTTAGGGATGGAGTTCATGTGGCAAGGGGACATCGAGTCCCCAGAGGGTGTCCCTTGCCCACAACTCCAAGTGACCCTGCCTTTAATACATGTATGGGACTGTCAGCCTTCATGGCCTTTTCCACGTTTACCTCTTCAGATGAAGGATAATTGCTGAGGCTTGTAGGGTTGGTTGCTATGGAAACAAAAGCATCAAGGAAAATACTGAACTGGGGACAAAGATCTGCTTTTTTTTTTTTTTTAAACAGATAACTGGCAGTTCTGGAAACCTCTGTGGTGTGGAGGAGGGGAGGTACAGGTGGAAAGCACATCACTCTAATCTGACCCCAGCCTGCCAGGATTTGGCTTACCCTGTGTGTGTGTACACGTGTGTACACACATGTGGTGCAAGGGGCCTTACCCTCCAGCTCTGGGAGGACAGCCAAGGAGCTGAGGTGCTCTCTCCTCCATGCTCTTTGGGGGTAGCTTCCAAGAAGCCTGGCCAGACCCCTTCTCACTGGAAGCATCTTTAGGCTCATGGGCAGTCAGGCTGGGAGAAGAGCTCACCTTCCAGCACTTTCTACCCACTCCTTGCCAGATGCCGGCGATACCGTTGCCCCGAGTCAGAGCACCGGACAGGGTGTGAGGCTGGGGGCTGTCCCTCCTGCAGCCATGTTTGACACGGGGAAGCGTACCCTTTGTTTACCCTTCCTTTCTCTATCTCTCTCTTGCCAGCTTGCTTTCTTCTGTCTGCACTCCAGCTGCTCTGGAATATTCCGAAGAATAAAGAACCGTAATTCTCATGCGAGCGGGGCCTGTCCTGCCAGCCCCAGTGTGTGTCAGGCCCAGCCCCTGGGGGACGGAGGCTGGTGCCATGTTTGATGTGTTGGCAGCATTTCCCACCGACTGATTAAGTGTCCTCCCTTCTCCCCGGTTTATCTGCTCTGAGGGGGAGAGGGTCAAGAGAACGTGAGGTGTCTCTGTGAGGACTTGGGCATGCAGAGGTTCCGGAGTTTTGTCTCATTCCGGAGAAGAGTTCTCATTCCTGGTTTGAAGAGAGGCCATTTCTAAGAATTTAGTAAATTCTTGAAAAGATGCCTGTTTTCCTCAAATGGAGGCAAATAACCCCAAAGAAATGAACACCAGCAAGTGTAAGAAAGAGGCTGGGTGACCTCTTGCCAGAAAGGAGGAAAGAACACCAGCAAGTATAAGAAAGGGCGCCAGGTGACCCACCTCTGGAGGCTGGTGGCTGCTGGTTGGTGTGGCCACCCAGCCCTGGGAGGAACTGCCTGTGGTCCCAGGGCCACACCCAGAGAGTGTGTCCTCTCTCAGTTCCCATGCCTTGGGGCACACACAGCCCCCCATCTTCCATGTTCCTTTTACTTCAGTGAGGAGACAAAATGGCGGCTGGGCACTAGCCTGGCCATGGGTGGTGGTATGCCCAGGGCTGGCCTTTCCTCTCTTGACCCAGATAGGGTGACCGTAGTCATTTTGTGATCAGGCCCAGTGTGGTGTGCTGAAGAAAGCTTTGACCTCACGGTGAGTCCCAGCTCAGCCACTCCCTGGACGTGTGATCTTGGACAAGTTCTTGAGTTATTCAGAGCCTTAAGTTTCCTTATCCACAAAATGGGAATAACAGTAGCTCCTTCCTCAGAGGATTAAATGAGATAATTTATGCAAAGTGTCTGCAATGGTGTCCAACATGTAGAGGCACTCAATGGACAGTAGCTGTCATTATCCCAACAGCCGCCATGCTGTGAGGTCATTTCGGGGATGGTGCAGGAGAGGGTCCTGGACTTTTCTAAAGGACAGAGAGGGAATGGGATTGGGGAGGGGAGGGACGGCTTAGGAAAGAGAACGGACTTCCAGATGGGGCCCAGGTCAAATTCCTGGTTCTGTCACTTCTTGGCTCCACGACTTCCCAGGTCTGTGGCTCTTGCTCTTCTCTGATCCCATTATCCCTCCCAACCCTCCCCCACCCCAGCCACACCTTTCCAGTCTGCACCCAGGGTCACTATCATGGGGGGATGACCTGCGCACTGGGCCACAGTTCCACACTCAGTAGGGCCCTGCACTTGGGTTCATTTTGCCTGGCACCGCCTTAAAATTCCTAATGCTTTCTTTGGACGAGGCGGTCCTGCAGGTGCGTTTTGCACCAGGCCCTGCAAATTACACAGTCTGTCCTGCCTCCACCTGGATCAGGAAGCTCACGGCAGGACAGACAACCTCAGGTGACTGCAACCTCAAATTCTTGAGTCTTTGGGCAGGGAGCTGCCTCCCATCTCTTGTCTGCTTTGCATTAACCCATCAGTCCCCAGACCTCCTGGTTTCTGACTTTTGACCCCCTCTCTGCTCTCAATGCTTACATTCCCTGATTCCTCATGAATGTCTCCATCTCGTGTCTCACTCTGTGACTAGCCCAACCCTTTGCCTCTGTTTCCCTGTACATTCCTGCCTGGCTGCCTGGTCCCAGGGTCCTTGCTTGTCCCTCCTCCTCGCTTCCACACCCCTGTCTGCGGTGGCCCCAGGGTCTCCCAGGGCATGGCCCCACTGACCCCTCCCACCTGTCATGATTGTCTGCAGCCCACCCCCCCGTTGAGAGGCCAACAAGCCCCCAACAACAGCTGTGTAAACAGGCTCTAGAGGCGTCCCTATTTGGGTAACTCCACAAGGGGAAAAGAACAAGTTAGAATTCCAAGAATGTGTAGCATTTGACGATTCCTTAGGCGGAGAATCTTACCGTAGCAAAGTATGTCCCTCGGGTGAGGAATAAAGCCGTGACTTCCCTCTAGGAGGGCCACCTGTCAAGAAGGCAGGGAGCTTGTGCATGAATTACAGGGAGGAAAAAAAATGTTCATGTCTTTTATTGTCATAAAGCAGTTGTCTTTGAATTGCTTAGAAATGGGTGCACATGTATGTGTGTGCATTCTTAATAACTCCACTTTATGTCTTTTTTATGGCCTTTGGCTAAGTAATAATAACATGGGCAGGTTTACGAGATTTAGCAAATAAAAATACTGGATGCTCAGTTGAATTTGATTATCAGATAAACGACGAATAACTTTAGTATATGTATGTCCCCAAAATTGCAGGGGCGTCCTGGGTTTTATCTTGGAGCTGGGGGGTCTACCCCACACTGTGCCTACTCTTGGCAGCAGTGCATGAACCCTACTCTGTGGCTGCTGTCTGTTGAGCCTCTGCTCTGTGCCCGTCCCCTCTGCGTATTATTTCATTTAACGCCCTCCCCCTTTTCTGATCCCCTTTTACAGAAGACGAAAGAGGCTTTGACAGCTAAAACTCATCCAAAGTCGTGGAGCCAATAAGTGACAGAACCAGGAATTTGGCCTGGGCCCCATCTGGAAGTCCGTTCTCTTTCCTAAGCCGTCCCTCCCCTCCCCAATCCCATTCCTTCTCTGTCTTTTAGAAAAGTCTGGGACCCTCTCCTGTACCATCCCTATGTCCACATACCCCTAACAGGACAGAGATGCCCTGTATGTTCGTCTAGAGGAAGCCAATCCCATGAAAAGCTATTTTTACAGCTAGAAAACAGTAAAATCCGTGTGGGAAATCCAAGGTAGAGGTGGGAAGCCTTGGATTCCACTAAAGCCACTGCCCTCTGGCTCCCACAGGTCATCCCCAGGAACCTGAAAACAGTCAGTAAACCGCACCACCAATGCAGAAGTCCTTGTGGGGTAATACAATAAAATAAAATGAATTAAAATATGTAATATTTTAACACTGAAGACTGAGATCATGGCCCCAGACACATATTAGGCTGAAAGCCAGGCCATGCCAGATAAAGGGGAGATGATAGAGTGCATGTGATTGTGGTTGACTTGCAGGGACAGCTTGCCAAGGGGCCCAGAGAGGGTCAGGCAGACTGAGAATCTGGCTCATTTTGTCTCTGTTGGTCCACTAAGGAGTCCCGCGCTTGTAGGAGGTTCGATCTGGGCTCCTGGGCACTTGGAAGGAGGGTGTTCGTGCCCTCTGGCTGCTGAGTCCAGGTCTAGTATGATTGCGATCATCACTGTTCTTAGTGTTTTCTCTTCCTTAGCCTTACTGAGAGGTCAACATATAATATATATAAATTTAAGGTGCACAGTGCGATCATGAGAGCTATGCGTATATTGTAAAATGATTACCACAATAAGGTTAGTCCACATCTCCACGCCTTCACAGAAGTGAGAATTTTTGTGTGTGCTGATGATATTTAAGATCTACTCTCTTTAGCAACTTCCAAGTATATCAGCAGTATTGTTCATTAAAGTCACTGTGCTGTGTGTCCAATCCCCAGATCTCATTTCTCTAATAGCTGGAAATTTGTCATTAGTGTTAACTAAGGAGTATTTCCTGTCTTTCTGTTGCATCTGTAATTGGGTCTTTGGCTCTCTTTTTGCTTTAATTTTTTTTTAAATCTTTTTTAAAAAATATTTTATTTATTTATTTGTCAGAGAGAGAGAGAGAGAGAGAGCACAGGCAGACAGAGTGGCAGGCAGAGGCAGAGGGAGAAGCAGGCCCGATGTGGGACTCGATCCCAGGACGCTGGGATCATGACCTGAGCCGAAGGCAGCCGCTTAACCAACTGAGCCACTCAGGCGTCCCTAAATCTTTTTTTTTTTAAAGATTTAATTTATTTTTTTGACAGAGAGAGATCACAGGCAGAGAGGCAGGCAGAGAGAGAGGAGGAAGCAGGCTCCCTGCTGAGCAGAGAGCCCGATGTGGGGCTCGATGTGGGGCTCGATCCCAGGACTCTGAGATCGTGACCTGAGCCGAAGGCAGAGGCTTTAAGCCACTGAGCCACCCAGGCGCCCCTCTTTTTGCTTTAATTTTAAACGACATGGCTGGACTGAGTCAGTCCTCAGTGCAGCACCCGTGGCTTTAAGGCAAAGAAGGAACTGGTGGAGAGAGTAGGCTCTTTCCTGAGGCTTGTGGGTCACTTCTCAGCTTTGCAAACAGAAAATCTAGGTTTGAATCCTGGCTCAACCAGTTACTGACAAGGAGGTAGGGAGAAAGTTGCCTGTAACATCTCAGTGGCTCGGTATCCCCAGCTGAAAATCAGAATAAGAAAACTGCCCTCCCCTAAACTTTGTAAGGGGTCAGAGAGGTATAAATTGCTTTGCACTCATTGCTAAGTGGTTACTCTTTTAGGCATAGGTCCAGCATCCGCTTTGAACAGAAGGTGTAGACCAGTAGGTCGGATTCTTAATCCACTCGAGCACACTCCAGCAAGAGAGTGTGATTGTCTTAGATTTGAATGCAAAGTCACTCTGGTCCCAGGGTCCTTTTCTTCCTGAAATGTGAGTTTTCTCAAATAGTGCCTTATGTTAAGAGACAATAGAGACAGAAAGTCAGTGTCATTGCCAGAATATGGATCATCCGGGGAATGTCTTCAGCTGTTGAGGTGGAAAAGTATTCTGTTACTAGATTATCTCTCCATTTTCCTAGGCTTCCAAGCACATGACAGTCATCATTAATCTGAGGTTTTTTGAGCATCTACTATACACCCGAAATTATGCCAGGGGCAGGTATGGTCACCTTGCTCTTAATGGAGCCCAGTGGGTGATACAGGTATGAAATGGAATGACACAGACAAATATTTAATGACAGTTGTGGGTAAGTGCTGTGAAGGAAGAAGTCAGGGTGCGGGTGAGCCCAAGGCAGGGAGACCTACCATTAATTTTCCGAGATAACTCTCCCTACTCCCCCCACCCAGGAAAAAGGATTTCCTATGAAAAGCAATTACATAAAAGCAATCCAGTGAAGCAAAGTGGACCCCCACATGGGTTAGAAAAGAGAGATATGTATGGAAAGGAGAGATCAGACTCTCCTCCATTCCCTGTCAATGGGCTCATGGGCCAGTACTTATTTTGCTAACAGGCTAAAGGAAATAGGGTCCTCCTTGAGCTTCTGATTCCCTTTCCCAGTGGATCATCTTGTTGTATTATTGCTGCTTGGAGGCTGACAGCCAGGACCAAAGATGATCAATTTAAAGCATGAGAGTCAGCACCAAGCAGCCAAACCTAGAAAAACCGAGATTGGAATCACCAACTGTGCCCAAATTCTGGGAGCTAAACGGAGCGGAAAAATGACGCTAAGGAAGCATGTCAGGTTATGGAGGATTTTAGTAGGAGACAGGTGTGAATGGTTTCCAGGAGCTTCTAAGAACCTATACATGGAGTCTTCTTTGAGAGTCAGCTTTTCTCTGCTATATTGCAAAAAATCCAGAGAGAGGGTGCCCTGCCGCTCACCCCAGGCATGAGCCTGCTTCGGCTGCCTCAGCAAGAGGATAGGACCCACCTGGTATGATCCACGTGGATCCAGCTCTTCTCTGGGACTTAGCTTCTGGTGGATGCTGGTCTCCGTTTTTTTAATAGTGTGCTTTATGCTTGGCAATGTGGCTTTCTCTCCCTCCCTCCCCCCACCGCCCCAATTTGCATTGGTCAAGTTGTTATGAATACCCAAGGCATGGATCTCACCACTCATTCAGAGCTCTCTCCTGGGAGGAAAGAAACAAACATTCCAGCTGCCTACTTGTCTCCCCATCTGTGTGTCTCATCCCATTTAGGATGGCTCTGTAGGCACTCTTGTAGATCAGAACCAACCTAAGACATAGTCTTGAATTCATCTTGGCTTTTGGGGGAACAGCGTACAGTTATAGTAGTAAATCATACACCTCCCCTCATCAGAGCCTTAGTGAATTACTTCTCCAGTGGTGGGGGCCATGGGGAAATCCTGTCTTTTAAGTAAGAAAAGGTGAAAAAACTTTTTTTCATGGGCAAAGATTTTTATTTCTCAAATGGGTATTTGAACTACAGTGACTTAATGGCATCTGTTTAATGGTTTTTGCCTCTTTGTTTTTACAGAAACAAACAATCACTGCTGTCAGGAAAGAGGTAATTAGTTTCTCGGTCCCAGGGAAGTTTGATTTTCAGTCCTCCAACAAATTACATGTATTTTGGCTTTGCGCTCTGCCCTCAGTAATGAAATGAAAAGCCATGTGTCATGTTCAATTATTTCTAAATTAATGGACCACACAGAATGACAAAGCATCTTTTGTAAGATCTATATGGATCGGTGCCGAGGCTCAGGATATGAAACACCATCAGAAGGCCCAGATCTGAGGGACGTGGGCTGGCTGTCACAGCGTCTGCCTCCCCTCCCCGGCCCCTGCTCCTACAATGACAGGGCTGTTCAGAATCTCTCTGAATAGGCACACTACTATTGTGGCAAATCTTGTGTCCAGGGCCCAAGACAGAGCCCTGGAAGGCACTGGCTCTTGAGGTTAGCCCTGCTCTGTGAACCAGAGGCCCCTGAGGGAAAAGCCAAGCATCCGTCCCCCCATCTCGGTGCAATGCTCCTTAGGACCTTTTGTATTTCCGGTCGGTGCCTTTTCCCGGACTGACACGAGATGGGCTATGGAGGCTCCTCATTTGGAGTTTGGGGTCCCCTGTCTACAGTGAACCTGTGCCCTGTTTGTACCACGGTGGGTGGCTTGAGAGGATGGGATAGCAGGGAGGTGGCTTCCGGTTCTGGAGCCTACACGTGAGGGCCAGTGTTAGCGACACTTGAGGGCGGGGAAGTTGGGTGTCCTCTAACCGCTGTGTCTCTTCCAGATCATGTATTACCAACAGGCCTTAATGAGGTCCACTGTGAAGTCTTCAGTGTCGCTTGGAGGGTATGTCCCTAATTTGTTGCTCTTGCTGAGGTTGGAGCAAGAGGTAGACAAGAGGAGAACTTTCTGTTTGCAGGCAAACTTGAGCAGTCATGGGCTGGCACCAGCTCCTCATGAGCTCTGGGGGACGAAACCAGTCTTTTAAGGGTTCAATTCCTTGTTCCTCAGTTGGCCTGTGTCCAGGTGTCATCTTGGCTTGGGCCACCAAGCCATCAGGGATGGGTGAGGTTTTATACAAGCCTCGTCTCTCTTGGAAACCACTGCTGTGTGGATGGAGATGGTGAGAAGAATCGGAAGGTTGTAGCCCAGGTCCTGTGGGGGATCCACACCTGCCTGTGTTCCTGTCAGTACCCACTCAAATTTATTAGAGATCTGTAGGCTACGTTTACTGGTTCAGTGTACTATTAAATGTCCAAAGTTAATCTTTGATTTAAAACCCAGTTATGATAAATTGGAAATTCACACTTGACTTCTTGAACATTGAGGGTACCTCGAGCTAGTCCCCCATATGACATTACTGGGAAGACACAAAAGGATTCAGTGCCCACCTCCAATGTAAGCAGTTATCTTTTTTTTTTTTTAAGATTTTATTTGTTTATTTGACAGAGAGAGATCACAAGTAGGCAGAGAGGCAGGCAGAGAGAGAGAGAAGGAAGCAGGCTCCCTGCCGAGCAGAGAGCCCCATACGGGACTCGATCCCAGGACCCTGGGATCATGACCTGAGTTGAAGGCAGAGGCTTTAACCCACTGAGCCACCCAGGCGCCCCAAGCAGTTATCTTTTTAAAAGATGGAATTCATTTTAGGACCACCTTGCTAACTCTAAGCTTTTCCTGCACACACAAAAATGGACTTGGCTTGTTTCTGGAGGGGCACAGCCTGACTAATCATTTATTGTGACTGAGACTTGAGTCATGGTGCTGATCAAGATGGAAGATATTGTATTTTGCCTGGTGCCTTTCTTCCAGTAGGGCTAAGGGCTAGGCTCCTATAAACATTTTCAGATACCTTTTTTACATCTTTCCAAGTCCCTCGTTTGCAAACATACCACCCAACTGAGAAAATGTGCCCTGATCTCCCCCACATTTTCCAGCCACTTCTGTCTGCATCTGCTGAGATCCATTGGTTACAGAGGAGACTGTAACCGTATACTCAGTGGACACTCAGCTTTAGGTCATAACGATGGTCATTGCTGTATGATAAAGTAAAAACCATCTATCGTGATGTTCCAGAAACCCAATTTAATGAAACCAACCAGAAAGTGCATTGAAGGAGACTCTAAGGCTATCGGATACTCCTAACACCTGCTTCCAATTTTTATTTGTTTTAGTGCTTCCTTACCAGAATTCGACATTATTTGTGGTTGCACCCGTGGACCAGTTTTCTTTTTTCTTCCCTTCAGTTGCTCCCCTATAACGATCTTGCTGAGAAAGAAGAGGGTCTTGGGAGGAATGAAGCCAAGGGGCTTGAGTTTTACACAGAACTAGAAGCCTAATGTTCTGGGACATCTCTGGGGCATGGGTTCTGTTCTATCAAAATCTCCTGGCTGTGGGCGGATGTCATAGCAGGTGTCTCACCTGGTCGATGCAGGGCCCACCGAAGGGGTGAAGGCAGAGCAGGTTTTCCAGACTGCCCGCACACCGGGAAATGTGCTGCCTGGGAAGGTCTAACTTACGAAGAAGCCGTTAGCTCTTGCTCATGTTGGTGAACGTGTGAACACACCTCAGTGAGACCACAGGCTTTGAAGGATGAATCTAAGTTCCCAAATTTAGGCGATCTCCTGACAAAGGGTGGAACATGACGTGGCAACAGAATCTCAGAAGACCTCGTGCTTCCAAGATGGCGCCATGCAAACGGAGGTGGCTTTGAATTTGGAAGACTCCTGATCCCATAGAAAGAGGGCTTATTTGAATGGAATAGGTGCAGTAGAGAAATTGCAAAGGAATTGGCTGGGAAGACGATCTTTCATGTCACAAGTAGAACAGGGACAGGTTCTGTCAGATACCTGCCCACCCCGAAGGCTATCAGAGCCTTTTTCTGAGAAGGCAGTAATAAGTATGTAACTGAATCGATCTGGAGAAAAGAGGACAGGCCGGTCAATCAGCCCGAGTCTTGATTTCATCTCTTGGGTGTTGAACTTCTAGGAAATCATTTTCCGCTTGCTTTTTAGGATCGTCAAATACAGTGAGCAGTTTCTGTCCAACGACGCCATCATGTCAGGCTGCCTCCCGAGCAATCCTTGGATAACAGATGACACCCAGTTCTGGGACTTAAATGCCAAATTGTATGTATCTGGTATATTGGTGTTTTTAAAAATGGCTTTTTGAGTTATAATTCATGTGCTGTGTAATTCACCCCGTGGAAGTGTGCAGTTCCGTGGTTTCTACTATATCCCTGGGGTCGTGCGGCCATTACCACCGTTAATTTTAAAAACATTTCACCTAAATAAGAACCCCTTCCCCACCCCAAAGGCCTCCAGTCCTAGGCAACCCAAAACTACTTCCTGTCTCTGTGCCTTTGCTGACCTTGGACATTTTGTATAAATGGATTCATATACTGTGTGGCCTTTGTGATTAGCTTTTTTCCACTGAGCATAACGCTCTCAGGGCTCATCTGTGTGGGGAACTGGTTTAATACTCCATCCTTATTTGTATTTATGGCTGAGCGGTAGTCGCTGTAAGGAGATACACTTTTGTTTTTAATCCATTCATCAGTTGATGGACATTCGGGTTGTCTATCTTTTAGCTGTCATGAATAATGCTGCTGAGAACACTCATGTCCAGGTTTCTGTGTGGACATATGTGTCCATTTCTCTTGGGTGTGTACCTGGAGTGGAAATTCTGGGTTAGACGGTAACTTTATAATAACAATATATTGCTTCTGAAAAGAAAAACAAAAAAATGTTTATGGCTTTACTTTTTTTTTTTAAAGATTATTTATTTATTTGACAGAGAGAGAGAGAGAGACAGTGAGAGAGGGAATATAAGCAGGGGGAGTGGGAGAGGGAGGAGCAAGCTTCCTGCAGAGCAGGAAGCCCGATGTAGGGCTCGATCCCAGGACCCTGGGATCATGACCTGAGCCAAAGGCAGACACTTCACTGATTGACCCACCCAGGCACCCCTATGGCTTTGCATTTTTTGTCTCTAACTAGAGGAAAAATAAGTGCCTGGAGGGCAGGGCTCCACACCTGCCTTGTTGACTGTACCGCTCACTCCTTTGCTCTGTTTGTGAAATCTAAACCATTATGGCTCCTGACAAAGGCAGAAATGCAGACGGGTAGAGCGTAAGCCATTGAAGGAAGAAAAGTATAGTCACATCTGAGGGAAAGATAGAGGAGGAGGGGAGGAAGGAAGGGTCCGGTAGGAGTGGAGAAGGCAGGTGGGACGTTGGGAAAGACCGAGAGCATCAGGTGCGTACTACGGTTCAGGTCACCTCCAAGGTCATTACCATGAAGGCATGAGGAACATGCAGGTAGCAAAGATCCAGCTAAGTCAAGAGGCCTAGCTTCCCCATAGCTTGGGGAACCCTTCCACCCATTCCTCCTGGCCTGCTATGGGCCACTGGTGGGTTAAAGAGGACTCTCATCTAGAGTTTGGGGTCACCTCTCTACTAGTGTCCCCTACGGAGCCAGACTTGAGAACCACCTTCTAGAGAGGCTTCCCTCCCACTCTGGGGGCTCTAGTTTTGAGGGTGGTTTTCTGGAGCCTACGCCAGCGTCCCAGCATGTCAGGGCAGAGGAGTGACCCAAATCTCCTTGTGCAGAGTTCAGCTCTCCTTGGAGGAGAAGGCAGAGTCGCCTGGCTGGGAAAAGCGTTGTCCCAGGAGGGCTTGGGACGGAGACGTGGAGAGCTGCCCAGTTTTAAATGAAAGGGAGAACATGGTACTGAAGGGTGAGGCAGAGATTTGCTGGGGAGAAGAACGAGGGCGATGTTTTGTGTAGGAACCGTCTACTAGAGGGTGCTATGGGGTGAAGCCAGGTGCCCCCTGAAAACAGGAAGCCTCGTTCTGAATGGTTGAGACCTTCAAGCTGTGTTAAAACCACCTGGGAGCCTTCAAAGCAAAAACCAAACAAAGATCAATGTCCAGCCCTCACCCCCAGAGCCTCCTAATGGGCCCTGGCTGCCTTCTGATGTGCAGCAGTGGTTTTCCAAAGTTCCCATTGACCTTAACGAACAGCTGGGATTCCTAACACCGGTTGGCCACAGCGGCGGCCAGGGTGGTCCCTGGACCAGGAGCGGCAGCATCACCAGGAGGAGAAATGCAAATCCTTGGGCCCCACCAACCCCTGGGAACCTGAAACTCAAGGGATAGTGCCCCGCAGTCTGCGCGCTATCCCTTGTGTTTCAGGTTTCAGGTTGAGTTTCAAGAAACCCAGGCGATTCTGATGGTGCCGAAGTTGGCACGCCACTCTCTGTCTTCGTTTGGTTGTTGGGTCCGCTTCTCCGGTGAACCTTGGTCTTCTCAGCGGTAACACGGGGATGACAACGGGCAGCTCACAGCGTTCTCACCTGGGGATGTGCGTGTAGAGCGCGGGGCCTCCCAGGTGACCGTCTGTGAGTGGTGGCTCTCCATGTTAGGACAGCGTTGTTACTGTTTTCATGCTGCCGTCGGAGAAAGCACGAACCTGCTTGGCGGATTTGGATGCCCTGAATGGCAGCCGGTCACGGTTCTAGTGGCTACCTCGGTGGGACGGGTGGTGTCGTAGACTTGGAAACCTTTGTTTCCAAGGCGCTGTGTTAGGCTCTGGAGAGTTTCCTAAGGAGCAGGAGAAAAGCCAAGGCTTCCTCATTTTCTGGAATGTTAGACCTCAGCCAGCTGTGCTCCAGTGTCCTCGCTGGGAGCATCAAGACCTTCCCAAACATGGAAGTGGTATGGGACTTGCATGTAGGCGGGGGCTCTGGGGGAGGGTGCGTTGGTGACAGAAGGGTCTGCCTGGGGCTTAGGGCCTGAGGGCGGGTATGGGAAGAACCATCGACTCCTTCCAGATGCCCCTGTGCTCTGTGGTGAAGGGGCGTGGGGTGGGGAGGCAGTAGCCACAGCACCCGTCACCGGGGCCGTTCTGGAATCTTCTGGTCTGGGGTGGCAGCCTGACTGACCCGCTGCTGGCCAGTCTCCACAGGCCTCGGAGGGGGCATCTGTGTTCCTTTGCCCTGAAGAAGAAGGGAGCGGGTGGGAGTGTGAGGCTGTCGCTGTGGGCATCCTTCTCCCCTCTGGGTACCAGCTTCCCACATGCGCCCCAGGGGACTCCTCTGAGGCTGCGTGTTCCTAGTGCCTGGTTACTTGGATTGTGGTTTGTGCGGGGGTTGGGGGGGGAGGATCGGGCTGAGCCCTGGGTGGTGGGACTCGTGAGCTTAGCGGGGGCCCTGCCTCACACCGAGCATCTGGTGCACTTACAAACCATCATCCTTGCAGAGTGGAAATCCCAACCAAGATGCGAGTGGAAAGATGGGCTTTCAACTTCAGTGAGCTGATCCGAGACCCCAAGGGCCGGCAGAGCTTCCAGTACTTTCTCAAGAAAGAATTCAGTGGTGGGTCTTTTGATTTTTTAATACCGTTTTTTAATTTTTTTTATTTTTTTAACTTTTAGGAACACTCCTGTCATGTCTGGCGTAGGGTTTCGAGGATTTCTCAGTCCATGGTTTCCCAGCTCTGCTGCTGTGTGCCCTTCTTGGACGTGTCCTTTCCATCCGTCCCAAGAGGCCCCCCAGCTGAGGGGTGGGGGATTGAATCTGCTGACGAAACCCACGCAGCATGCCTCCCAAATGCAAGGGCTCTGCCCACTCTTGCTGTTCCCACCTCCTCGTGCTGATTCTGGGGTCACCGGTCCAAGATCCCCACGTCCCCTGACACTAAGCGCAGCTTGTGGGGGGACCCTGGCCAGAAGGGAAGCGGAAAAGCAAGCTTTCCCTTTTTGTCTGGCAGCCTGGTTTCCTTCAGCCCCCTGCCTCTCTGCCCAGGCTGTGCATTCGATTCACCTGGGGGAATTTTAAAAACACACCTGCTGGATCCCTTCTCCAGATGCTCCTTTTACATTGGTTTGGGTTGGGATACCCGCAGGTGTGAGGACCCCCCAGGTGATTCTCCCATGTGGCTGTGCTTGAGAACCACGGTCTTAGCGCCCGCTCTGCTGCCCACGTACAGGGCCTTAGGAGTGTGCCAGTCTCAGGGGGACGGGCGGCACCCCGTTTTATACTCCGTCTCTGGGCGTCTCAGCATGGTAGGGAGGCACCTGTAGCCTCTTAAATACACTACCTGAGAACCACCTGGGAAGATCAGGACCCCGTTTCATCAGGCTGAGCATCCAGGTGGCTTCTCCAGCCTTTGCTGGAAGATGTGTTTTTATGGGGTTCTTTTGCTTGCTTACTGAATCCCCAGCCCTGCTGGCCATCATCATATTTAACCTCCGTTCTCAGCTGCTTGCTCCCAAGACCCATTTGTCTATGGGGCTGTGCAGGGAACTAATCCCAGGGGATGTGCCATTAGCCTGTTTGACTGCCTGATGCAGCGCATTACATCATAATATGGATTCCTGACAATCCTCTCTAATCAAGCCTAATTGCCATGATAGGATAAAACCCAGAATAGATGATGGGAAAGGCAAGTGCTTTTAGCTGGGGCCCCTGGGGCCCCTGAAGCAACTCCAGAGGAAGGGGATAGGGTGCCATCTAGTGGCAAAATGACAAAGTGCACCCTGGGCTTATTTCCCCACCCCCTCAGGGACCAACCCCGTACTTGGTTAACAGTGAGAATCCTTTGAAAAGAAATCCCTGTGTTATTAAAATAGTATTTCTAGTGATCTCTGCAGAGAGATTCCCGAGGCCTCAGGGGTAAGCAGGGAAGATGAATCATGAGTTTTCTCATTTAAATGACATTTGAAAAAAAACAGAGATTTACTTCTCATACCATAAACCACTTACCGTGGAATTCACATGCGGTAATCCTTTTAAAGGCTACAGTTCCGGGGTTTTTCGTATATTCACAAAGCTGCACAATCGTCATCACTGTATAATTACAGAACATTTTTACCGGCTCACAAAGAAACCCCTTACCCATTAAAAGTCATTCCCTCTTCCACACTCTTCCTCTGCCTGCCCCTCCCCCTCCTCTCCCTCCCCCACCCAGGTGACCACTAATAATTTATTGTCTGTCTGCATGGATATGCCCGATCTGGACATTTCATGTAAATGGAATCATGCGATGTGTGGCTTTTTGCCTTCTTTCACACAGCATAGTGTTTCCAGGGTTCATCCCTCTTAAGAGTATTTCCTTCCTTTTTATGACCAAATAATATCCCATTGTAGGGGTAGACCACGTTTCGTTGATCCATTCATCCTTCGGTGGCCCTCTGGGCTTAGACTTTTCGGCTATCATGACTAACGCTGCTTTGCACATTCACGCACGCCTTTTCGTGTGCTCGTTTACTCTTTTATGGCGATAAATAATTCATCACATAAAACTTATCATTTTAACCATTTTTAAATGTATGGTTCGGTGGCGGTCGGTACCCTGACATTGTTGTGCTCTGATCACCGCCATCCATCTCCAGAACTTTTTATCTTCCCTGAAGGAAACTCTGTCCCCATGAAGCACTAACTCCCCCCTTTCCCTCTTCCCCCTCCCCCACCAACTCCTGGTGACCACCATTCTCCTTTCTGTCTCCATGAATTTCTCTATGTTCGGTACCTTGTAGAAGAGGAATCATGTCATATATCATATATCTTTTTGTCCCTTTGGACAGGCTTATTTCTCTTAGCATAATGCCTTCCAGGTTCATCTATATTGTAGCCTGCATTGGAATTTTATTCCTGTTTAAGGATAAATCGTATGGCCCTGTATGTCTAGGCCGTGTTCAACCGTTCATCGGCTGATGGACATTTTTGCTTCCACCTTTGGCTGCTGTGAATAACTGCTCATTTCATTTTTTTTAAAGATTTTATTTATTTATTTGACAGACAGAGATCACAAGTAGGCATAGAAATAGGCAGAGAGAGAGGGGGGAAGCAGGCTCCCTGCTGAGCAGAGAGCCCGAAGTGGGGCTCGATCCCAGGACCCTGAGATCATGACCTGAGCCGAAGGCAGAGGCTTTAACCCACTGAGCCACCCAGGCGCCCCCTGCTCATTTCATTTTCACCTTAAGCAACGGCTTGTCTTTTGCCTGGGTAAGGCGGTCTGTGCGGCAATCCACGTGAGACTGATTGGGTGTCATTTAAAGGCATTGCTGACTTGTCTCCTCCTGCCCATGACCTCCATCCTAAGAACACCCTGAAGCTCATGTTGAAGAGGAGGGACCTCTCTAGAGTGGGACAGACATCCACTCGTTGAGAATTGTGCTGCTTTTTCCATTCCGACGCACCTGGGAGCTTTCTGGCAAATGCTGTGGAAAGCGTGGGGGTGGGGAACCCCGCAGCGTGCCATGATTTACACGCATATGCACAAACAACACACACATGCACACAGTACATAGTTGCACATGCACACGCTCACACGCAGCCACTTGCTCTCCTACTGGTAGGATCGTCTTGATTTTCTCAGGCAAAAAACGACCATCTGGGATGATGGTACCCCAGTGCTCTCACCCCCTGTGGGTGCCTGGAGAGCCGAGTAGAGAGCTTTAAGTGGACAGGAAGTGAGGGCTCAGGAGGAGACTGGCTTGCCTCCTGGGCTCTGAGGAGCTGAGTCTCTGTGGCTCAGGTGACCCTCTGTGAAGTCCTTCCCTGAGAGTCTGTCGGTCAGCGTCGCTGCTGGAGCAGCCTCTCTGTGAGGACCCCTGGCTGGACTGTGCCCTGCGAGGGGCTGTCGGGGGGGGGGGGTGGTCTGTGGCCACAAAGTGGGCAGCAGTCCCGTGCAGTCACTGAACGTGAGCACAGTGAACCGTGGCCTTTATGAAGAAGGCCTTTCGGGACTTGTTCACGAGCTGGTCCCAGGCTCCCTTGTTCAAGCAGGCTTTGCTCCAGCAAACTCCAGGGCAGGGAAGGCTGGGGCGGTCCCAGGGGCTGCTGTGGGCTCCGACCTGTGTGTCGCCCGGGAAAGGCCAGTGGGCGTGGTCGCCGCGTACGGCTGCACACGTGGTGCACTCCTGTCGGGTTCGCTGCTGAGACCACCTGTGGGGCGGTCGTGGGTTAACAATGTTGTCTTGCGCCCTGGAAGTAAGACCTGGCTCCTTCTCCTGAGGGCTGTCCTGTCCGGCCTCCCAGCCTGCTCCGGCCAGTTTTGCAGACGGGAGAGGCTCCCTGGGCTGCAGGGACTGAACTGGCCTCCGCTGACCCAGCTCTCTTCCTCCCTCTTCTCTTCTCCCGCCGTGTTTCCCGCCTGCCTTTCATCTGCGTGACCCTTCCTCCCCATGCAGGGGAGAATCTGGGATTCTGGGAAGCCTGTGAAGATCTGAAGTACGGAGATCAATCCAAGGTCAAGGAGAAAGCAGAGGAGATTTACAAGTGAGGACTAGTCGGACGGTTGGGAGAGCCTCCTCGTGGGCCACCCCGCTGTGCTGGAGGTTGAGAGGGAAGGGGAGGGACCAATCCACCTGCCATGCTGTCCATAGAACCTCCCCGCTAAGGCTTGGGGCTCCTGGGAAGAAAGTCTGGGAGGCGCGTGAGGTCACTGCCCTCTCTAAGAGGACTGTGCTTGGGAGTTCAAGCTGGCTGGGCTGAGTTACCGTGTGATGCTTTGATTTTGACTAACCCCCCTTCAGTGTCCCGAGAGAGGGATGTGCTTGTGTGCATGTTTGAGATCGAGGAGAGAGACAACAGGTGGCGTAGGAAAACCCGCTGTCCCCAGCCATCTAGGGAAGTGAAGACCATAAGGGGACGGAGCCTCCCTAAGTCTCTGCACCCAGTGCACCAGCTTGGGGTACAAATGTGGGGGCCTCTCTTATTTTGCATGGAATGGCTCTAGACCCCACAGCTCTGTGTAGCAGTGAGTCTATTCTGCTCCAGGCCTGCTTTCCCCCCAAATTGCCCTCCATGTTACCCAAGAACCTGAAGTTTCAGTTCAGAAGGCCAGGCCTGCTTCTTATGGCCTAGTGGGGAGGAAGAAGAGTGGGGAGGAGACCCCCGCACTGCTGAGTGCCCAGCTGTCGAGATGTGTGCCCTCCCTCCTCCCGAGCTGAGCCAGTGGGCCTTGTCTTGCTGTGAGGCCTCCCTGCCAGCCCTTCGCTCTGCACTGGTCCTAGTGGACACTAGCCTTGGGCCCTGAGGGCCCGGCACCTTCAGTTCACACCTACACATGTAACTGTGGTTCTCAGAGCCCAAGCACTGAGCTGGGCTGGGCCAGGCCCTCGGCAGCCCCCCAGACCGTGGCACCAAGCTCCGGGCAGCAGGCCAGAGGGCCCTTCCCCTCCGAGCACTTGCCACTTTGGACCTCTGGTGTCTGTCCTTCTGACCCACTCAGAAGGGACCACTGCACCTTCCGGGAAGGCGCCGATAACACTGAAGGGAGAGCTGAGGTTTCGCTCCTCATACTTGGAGGCTCTTGCCCTTTCTTAGGAATGTCCCCACCTCCGCCCCCAGGGAGAAGTGGGGGTGCCGGTGGGACTGTCCTTCCAGGAAGGTCCTGTGACAGCCAAGCTCACAACAGTGGCTCCCGACTGCTTTGCCCACCATGACACACACACACACACACACACACACACACACACACACACGGCTCCCAACTCCAGAAGTCCGCTAGAAAAAACCTTGCAGTTTCCGCCTATCAGCTTCTCCCCAGGCTTCCCCATGACGTCATCTTCATCTGGATTCCAAAATTTTAATGTGGAGCTTTGGAGAGTGGGAAAGCACTCCCGGATTTCTAACCCTGAAACAAGTCAGAGTGGGGAACGTTGGAGAGCCGTGCAGCTGAGTGTGGGTTCTTACTGGGGCCATCGGCAAGGGCACCCTGGCCACCCAGCCTCTGGGTGCTGGGACCGTGCGCTGTCTCCTAACTCAGCCTGTGAGGTTCATCTCTAAATACTTCTAGAGCACCTGGCTGGCTTAGTTAGCAGAGCATATCACTCTTGGTCTGGGGTCAGCGGGTTCCAGCCCCACCTTAGGCACAGAGATTACTTAAAAAAAAAAAATTCTGAATACATTTAGACTGAACCAGGGGAGAGCAGAGGGCCTGGAACACTTGCTTGGAATGGCCTGGTTCCCAGTGGGCCCCAAATCCTCGTCAATAAGGCAAAAGGCATTAAGTTGGAAACTGGATTCTTTATTCTAATGGCTGGCAGTGGGCTGCTTTCATTGCCAGTGACCTGCTTCCTTTGGGTGACCTGAGTCATGGCCCTCCCTCCCGCGCAGGCAGCCGTGAACTTTTCATTTGCCAACTCAGTCGAGCTGCTGGCTAACATCTTCCTCCCCACTCCAGGCTCTTCTTGGCCCCAGGGGCGAGACGGTGGATAAACATAGATGGCAAAACCATGGACATCACCGTTAAGGGGCTGAGACATCCTCACCGCTATGTGTTAGATGCGGCGCAGACTCACATCTACATGCTCATGAAGAAGGTAGGTGGGCTCGGCGTGGATGGTCATGGGGGCCAGGCAGCCCCTACCTTCTTGGGCACCTGGGAGAGTCTTTGGAGATGGGAACGTGGGGAGATACTGTGTGGCTTTTGCTTGGCCGGTGTTGGGGTACAGGATGGTCAATGGCCTTGTTCCCCCCATCCATTGGTCCGGAACCTTCCTGGGCTTCCAGTCTTGGTATCTGGGAGACGTGGGGGGGGGGAACCACTGGCAGATGCTGTGTGTGTCCTTATGGGCTGTTACTCTGTGACAGTGGTCCGGGCACCCATGCCATGGGTGGTGAGGGTGTTGCTGAAATAGGTCTTATTTACCGAGGACTTGGAAGCAGCAGTCACAGTGCAAAGCATGGGACTTTGTATTGGGGACCACCCACGAGGCAGGACTTGCTTCTCCAGAGTCTAGTTTGTCCAGGGTCTCCTTGGAGGTGGAGTTGGGAGTCAAGCTGTGCCCTCCGGCCTCCCAAGGCTGACCTTAGTCTCTACCAGGGGATAGTGGCTGTTCTGGTGGCCCTGGCCCGAAGCACATATCACGGGTTGGGGTTGGGGGGCCGTTTAGTATGGGAAAGAGACAAATTCGGTGTGAGGATGGCAAAACCCAGTGGGAATTCAGGTAGCCTTCCTGGGTTATTAATAAAAATGGTGGGAAGTTTTAGGAAACCGTTAAAAAAGGGGGAGGGGAGTTGAGACAAGAGTCAGTCACTTTCTTTCCTAAGAAATTAGGATTTGGGGATCAGCACTGGCCTAAGAGAGGTTGTCCAGTTGGGTTCTTAATTGGTGTCATAATAAGACTTCGTTCTGGGGTCCCTGGGTGGCTCAGTAGGTTGGGCAGCCGACTCTTGATTTTGGCTCAGGTCATGACCTCAGGGTCGTGGGATTGAGCCCCGCTCTGTGCTCAGGGGGAGTCTGTTTGAGATTCTCTCTCTCCCTCTCCTTCTGGCCCTCCTCGCCACTTTCCCTCTCTCTCTTTCTAACTCCCTGTCAAATAAATAAATACATCTTCAAACAAATAAGACTTTCTACAGTTGCTTTAACTTCACATTACTATTATTCCTCTAATGATAGAGTACCTCTAGAAATTTTCATTATGTGATGACGGTTTGTTTGGCAAATTTTTATTAGGATCCCTTAATTATATTTTATTTAGTCTTTGATGTATATTTGTTATAAAGAAACACTTTTACTTTGCTTCTAAGATATGTAATAGTTTAGAATTTTCACCAAGCCACATTGCCTTCTCCACTTGCTTCCCATCAGTGGGGTTTCTCTGTTTGCCCTGAGAGGAGATTCACAGGAAGGTACCCTTACTAGTGGTCTTCCTTTGGGTTATTTTCACATACATTTTGTTTCTTTAAAATGTGGTTTTATACAACCTCTCACAGAGACACACAGGGAAGCCAGATACTAGGCAGAACGAAATGGAGTCGTGGGTAACTTGAGATCATTGTAGATGCTTAGCGGACTGTGTGTTGTTAGAGGCGGTGTCCTATGCCCAGAAACTCAGTGTGACTCAATGATCCATAAACCCCACTCCCAGACTGTCGTACTTCTCATAACTTTTAGCCACCACTCAGTCTTTAGAATGGGACCCTTCTGTTAAACTTAAAAAACTCTCAGTCCCTGGGTTGTTGCTGTGGACATTGTCCCATGAGTTGACTTGGAGGTGACAAGCATTCATGAAACCGCTTCTCTGAGCCTGCCCAATGTCCCAGGAAAGAGCCACACAAGAGAAACCTGACTCTTGGTAGTTTTTTAAAAAAATTCTCTTGCTTTCATACCCCAATTCAGGGCAGAAAAGGATGTTTGTTGGCTTCGAGGTGGGTTTCAAGCTCACGGCAGCTCTTTTTTTTTTTTTGGAAGGAGGTACTAGAGGGGAGTGGTGGGATACAGATGTCCTGTCATCTCATGCTAGCCTCATGGAAGACCCTCGCCAACCAAGGCTGATTTTCATGTGGGGGATTAGAGACCACAGAGCCGCCAAAGTACGAAAAAACCCACAGAAGGCTTGTGAAGACTCCAATGGTCCCATCCCAGAATTCCTGATTTTGGAGGACTGGGTGAGCCTGAAGACGTGCACTTCTAGCAATTTGCCAGTGAACCTGATGCTGCTGGTCTGGGGACCACACTGGAGAACCACTGCTTTAGACCCACATCTGAATGTCTTTCACACAAGGACGCAGATTCCCTGAACTTTGCTGTCTCGGTGCCCAGGGAGGGCTTGAAAACAGCAAGCATGGTCCATTGATTTGACACTTCTCCTCTCTTAATCACTGTTGCTCTCTTTTTCCCCCTAGGATTCTTATGCCCGCTATTTAAAATCTCCAATCTATAAGGAAATGCTGGCCAAAGCTATTGAACCTCAGGGAACCACCAAGAGAAGGCAAGTGGAGACGCCGGCAATTTGCTGGTTGCCTGCTGTTTTGTTTACAGGGAAGGGAGGGTCTTCTTTTCAGCCAAGTGGCCATGATGGAGATAATTTGCTTGATGAAAATATTGGGGACGGAGAAGGATTTCTTAGAGGTAGGATGGCCTTGTTGGCTTCATAGGAGCCTAGGAAGACTTCCTTAGTAATTCCCATCAGTAAAGTTTTGTGTCCCTGACGTGGGTTGGAAAAAGTACAGATTATCACACTGATCATTACCCCAGCGCAAAGGGAAGCATCTCGTTGGTTTGTTAATTGCTACACTTCCCTACCTTGGAACTGATTTGTGGGAAGTAGCTTAGCCACATCCTTGTATCCTTGGGAAGTCTTAATACCTTAGCATAGCAGACTCTGCCTGCAAGAAAAACGGCAAGACTCGTGGGGAGATGAGCACTGAGCATTGTAAGCATCCTTGTTGACCCCAGCGACCGCCTTTTGGCAAGTTCCCCGCTAACTGGTTCGTGCTCACCTTCCTCATTGGAGATGTGGATCGTCTCATCTGGCTGAACCTGTGGGCAAAGGAGGACATGTTCTGAGGGCCAGTTGGAACTCTTTTCTGGAGGAAAAAAGAAAACTCTGTAGGGACTGAGGATTCCAAAGAGGAACCAAATGACAGCTTGAACAAAGACATGGGACTTTGGGGGAGGTTTTCCGGCGCCAGCACGTGGCCTGTCCCCCTGTGGTTAGTAAATGTTCTCCTGTTTGCTGGCTCAGCCCACGCTGGGCTCTTTTCCAGTGTCGCCGGTCAATTCAAAAGAGGGGTGGTTGGAGGGGAGCCTTTATTAAAGGAGCTTTAAAAAAAAAAACAACCAACTTGGTTTCATTCTTGAGGATAATGGCCCTGTTATAAAAAGGAGAGAAAGGAGGTCTCTGTGGTGCCATTCTTCTAGGTTTACCGGGGAAGGGAGGGAGTTTAGCATCCCTGGGGGCTTGTAAGGGTCTCCTTTAAGCCATAAGAAAGGGGGGTAATTGCTCTAGAAGTTCTGCCAGAAAGTAGAGGGAAAGGAAGGAGAGTCTCGTATTTCTCTCTCCAGATATTTTACCAGTTGGGGCAGACCTGAGGAATCAGCTGGGCTCTTTTCTGGAGCGCCCCAGGTACCGGGGGTGCTGGTGATAGCGGGAGGCCCCAGCCGCACCATGTGGCTTTGGGGTGGGGAACGGTGGTCTGAGAATGTCCCCGTGAGTGAGAAGACACGGGCGGATGTTCTCGTACCTTAGGGAGCTCAGCCCGTAAATGTGGGGATTGCAGTGGGCGCATCTGTCCCAAGGCTCGAGGGTATCAGGCAATATACGAAACTTAATTTCTCTAGAAAAAGTTAAATCAAGCTCCAGGCTCCCCCTTGGCAGGGCTGGTGGAGACCCAGGTTCAGTCCTGATTAATTAGTAGGAGAGTCCTCGTCTTCTTCCCTAGGGTAGATCCAAGAATTCTCTGGGCTTTTGGGATCTGGAGCTTTGGGGACGTGCTAGGTTTTAAATCCACCGTTGCTGCTGAAAGGTCTGTTTTGGGAGCATGTGGGTGGCTCAGCTGCTCCCCATTTCCTGCCTCACTTAGACACCTGGAGCTTTGTCCTGGTGCCCAAGGCCGTGGTGGACAGAGTTGGATCCCAAGAACCCATGTGTGACTTCGGTCAAGGTTCTGACTCACCCAATGTTTGTACCCAGCACCGCCAGCCCCACCTCCCCAGCCCTCTCCAGGCCTCTCTCCCTTTCTCTGCAGGCCCCGCCTCGTCCTCTTGGACAGCCCAGCTCTCTCCCTCCTTCCCAGATCTTGGCTTTTGAAAACAAATGCTCCAGCTCCCCCTGAGGCCAGAACCCTCGGGCTTCCAATATCAAACTCCCCTTGCCCCATCTTTTAGGAGGAGCCCACGGGAGGTTAAGCTGGCACATTGATTTCCAAACATTCTAGAAGGTATGTTATTGCCATCATAGGCAGTCCTCCTTGGGCCTAGCCAGAAATCCGATGGCAGCTGGTACTCACCGGCTCCTCCTCCCAAGAGGGAGAAAGAGCTAAGGTCGAACACACCCCTGAGGTCCCCCCACCTTGGGGCTCACCAGGAAAATGGAGGAACGATCCCAGAGTCTGGTCCTGCAGCTCTGTCTCCCACTGGGCCAGCTGGGTGGCTTTCCACTAACCGCAGCCCCGTCCTGCCTTCCAGCTCCGGCCTCCCTTTCATGCGGCGCCACCTGCGCTCCAGCCCGAGCCCTGTCATCCTGAGGCAGCTGGAAGAAGAAGCCAAGGCTCGAGAAGCAGCCAACACAGTGGACATCACCCAGGTCATGAGCAAGCTGGACCGTAGAAGCCAACTCAAAAAAGAGCCACCTCCGAAATAAATCCGCAGCTGCCACGGGTGGGGGCGGGGGCGGGGGGCGCTGCATCTGCGGGAGGCGGGCAAAGAGGGCCGGGGTCGGTCTGAGTCTAGAGGACGCCATTCCGCGCTAGTGGGGCACTGGAACGGCCAGGTTCACCCCATAGTCCCCTGAACTCCTTCCCGGGGGCCTTCCCAGTACCTGGGCAACTAGAGCTCGTCCTCCCGCTCCAGCTCAGCAAGGGACAGGGTCGGCAGTGGTGGGGGGAGATCTCCTGACTCAGTTGCTGTGTGACTGCCTGTCTCCCTGGGGGGCTTCTTGTGGCAGGAGCATAGAGGGATCAGGCTGCTCCGTGTCCTACATTTGCTTTGGAGAATGAACGAGAAGCCCCCCTTCCTCCCTCCGGGCATCTTTCTTTCAGGTACATCCGTTTCAAACAGCTTAATGAAGGTCCTTACCCCACTTCTCGAGTCGAGACTCTGCTTCTAAAGCAGTCTGAGATCCCTCCAAGGCACGAGCCGCAGGGTCCCCTAGAGAGGCACGTCCCCTGGACATGTTGCATCTTCGCAGAGAGGCCCGGCTGAGACAGGGCTGGTGGGCTTGTTCTCGGAAACAGTTACGGAGGGTCCTTCCCTTTTGTCTCCCCATACCCTGGTACCTGCTAGGGGAATACGTAGCTGGTAGGGATGAAGGACTGGGGCCAGAAGCCTCCAGAGCAGTCAAGGGAAAATGGCCTTCTGCTGAGCATCGTCTGCATAAAGGAAAGGTGCTGGTGTCTTCATTCGTGGGAAGAGAGAGGGTAGATAGATAACTGGACATTTTCAAGACGAGTTTGGGTCAAAGATGATACTCCCCCGGATCTTTTTCTAGATGTTGGTGCTTCCCTCTTGTGTAGCTGTAGCCCGGGTCAGCCCTGTGGTCAGGGGGGGGGGGGGGAGGGCAGTTGTAGCTCCGACCTTGGGAGGACTACAAGGTAATCCTTGGAACCAGCCTTGCCTCGTACACCCGTGTAGGAACTCGAAGGAGCTAGAACAAGGCAGGCAGCAAGGCACCAACACTGCACAGCCCCAAGACTCACCCATTCGACACGTTTTCCAATTAGCCACTATGTACTGGTGAGGACAATGGACGTGGTCTCCGACTCACGGAGCTCACAGGCTAGGACTGACGAACCATAATGAAGCCGACCATATCAGTACCTTTGCTGACAGCTGCAGAGCTAGGGCACCACATGATAATCAGTTTTCATTGCTCATGGGTTTAGGGTCATCCGTGTGGCTCTGCTGATCTTGGAGCTCACTCCCCTGCCTGGGGGCTTGTCCTGTGGAGGCCTGAGCTGGGATGAGTGGAATGATTTTTCTCCGCTTCTCATGTCTCCTGTCCTCCAGCAGCTGGGCCTCGGCACGGTCTGTGGTGATGGCGGAAATGTAAGGGAGTGAGTGGGAACGCCAGAGTCTTGAGGTGTAGACTTGGAACCGGTGTGTGGTCTTCTACCTTACGTTCTTGGCCAGATCCGGTTACAAAGCCAGGCTAGAATCAAGGGCTGAGGAAAAAGACTCTATCTCTTTAGTGAGAGAAATTTTAAAGTCTTGTTGCAAAAGACGTGGAGAGAGGAAGGGAATCTGAGCCATCGTTGCAGTCGACATCCCCAAGATGTGGTAAGACCTGTACCAGGTGTCAGAAAGAAGTGGAGATGGCACCATGACAGGGAAGAGGAAGGGGTTGTGTCTACTAGGGAGGCCTCTTCAAGGCAGAAAAGGGGATGGGGAAAAGTGGGCTGTACAAAGCATGTGGAGAGGCAGGGAGAACTTTCCAGACAGAGGGGACCACAGGTGTAGGAAAGGCCCATTGGGGGGGGAGCAGGTTCGAATGACGGCAGCACCAGGCGAATGGAGCCTTGCGGGTGTGGGAGAAATGGTTCAGCTTGAGCTTAGAGAGGTGGGCAAGGCCAGGCCATCAGGGACTTTTTAGGTCATTGTAAGGAGTTTGTGGCTCTTGGTTTTGTGTTGGCAAAATGATCCCATGACTCTCTCCATTTTCCGTAGTTGTAGTCTAGCTTATACTCTGGAAGGGCAACCAGAGGTATGTTTTAGTCATCTTTCTTTTGAAAAATGTCGGAGTCCTCCAACTCAGGGAGAGCACACCAAGCAGAAATTTCTGGTAATGGTCATTATACATTGAGTGACATGAGGTGGGGCCATGTCTCATTGCTTGGAACCTAATGCCTGAGGCCTGGCAGGTTCTGCAGAAGCATGTCTCACATGAATGAGTGGAGGAAGGAAGGAAGGGAAGGAGGGAGGGAAGGAAGGAAGGAAGGAAGGAAAAGAGCCCTGGATTTGGAGACAGCCTCTCGGTCTCTGGTTCTAGCACTAGCCATGTGGCCTTGAACAAGTCACTTACTGTTTCTGCTTCCTGATTTGTGAAGTGAGGGCTTGGGACCAGATGCTTGTTTCTTGAAACAGACTTTGTGAGTTCCAGGAACATACCCAGCCTGGGACCTCCATTTTACATGAAGACTTGGAATGGGATGAAACAGGTAATTTTCCATTTTTTTGCATTAGAATAATCATGAATAGATTATGAACTAGAATGCAACATGGACATGAATTTTTTAAGATGAAAATTGAGACATCAAAGACATTTCATGCTTGGCTGTGGCAGGTTCAGGCTTTGTCCTCAGACTCTTGGGAGAGGACGTTTACCTGGCTCTCCTGCTGTTTGTCCTGCCTTCCCAGGGAAGCTGGAGAAGCATGAAACCAGGAATATATACTCACTACCCCTTCCGGTTACCCCCCACAATGAGCCGAGATCGCATGCCTGACACCATGGAGACGAGGATGGTGGGGTGTCAAGTGCATCATGAATTCTTCCTGTTACAAACTGGGTTGTGTTCATCTTTGACTCAACCATCCACCTGCCCACTCCCCGCACGGGACATGTCTGCCTGACAGCCGTCTACCAGGGACTTTGTATCAGGCACCTGGGAGGGACACTGCACACATCCGTGGAAACCTTCTCAGTGTCTGACACACAAGGATCCCACCGTCCGATGAGAGGCACAGACAAGCATGTAGCTAAAGTTGGTTATCATGCTTATGGGATAAATGCATGAATGAGCACTGCGATACTCCCCATCTGAAGGAAGGCAGGAGATAAAGGGCTTCGCTCCTGGAGAGCAGCTGCTCCATTCCACGAGGGTTTCCTGAACACCTGCTCTAGGAAAGGACCAGTGAAGGGTGTTACGGCAAATACAAAAATTACGTGAGGGTTTCCACCCTTGAGGGGCTGACAAGAGTGTGGGGGCGCAAATGGCTGCCGCATGAAATAGAAGGGGGACCGAGGCTGGGGTGGCGTAAACACCCTGGGGGCACGCAGAGGTGGGAGAGGGTCGTCTGGCCTGGAGGACTGAAAGGGACTCCATTGGGAAGTTCTTATGTTTGCTAGTCAAGGAGCCATAGGTTCTGACCCAGTTTTGGGGCTTCCTAAGAGGGTCTGCTGCTGGGTCCCAGTAGGTCAGCTGTCCCTGCTAGCCTTGTTTCTGTGAGACAGATGTAACCATAGCCCCATGAGGTCTGTTTGAATCTAGATAGATAGCTTCGAAAGTAGTACTTGTTTGGACACTATTACTGATATATTTAAGTGATTATGATGGTCTCTGTTATCTGTGTACTTGGGTGCTGTTGTAATTCCTTAATGGCGTATTTTAAAAAGCTTGAGTTTCTCTACCCGTGGTGGTGTATATCTTACGTTAGACCATAAACTCTGGGGAAAAGCACCAGGATTTCCTTTGTAGAATTTCATTCTCAAGCTTAATTTTGAGAGTGAGGACTGTTCTTGTGAAGGTTGGGGTAATGTACGGGCTAGGGACAATAGGTAGATACATTGGATAATGGCTGGCATATAGTAAGTGCTTAATAAATGCTAGCTGCTGTTACCAGTGTCACAGCCATTATCACTGTCACTGCCATCCTCACCATCCTCCTCTTCACGACATCTCTGTCATCGCCATCACTATCATCACCACCACTGTTATCACCACCATGAGCGTCACCACCACCGCCACTACCCCCCATCGTCACCACCATTGTCACCATCACCGTCACCACCATCATCATCACCACTGTCACCATCACATCATCACTACCACCATCATCACCACCATCACCATCATCATCATCACCACCTTCATCACCACCATCACCATCACCATCATCACCACCATCATCATCACCACTGTCACCATCACATCATCACTACCACCATCATCACCACCACCACCAAAACTACCATAACCACTGTTTCCATCACCACCATCACCAATATCACCAACATCACCATCATCACCACCATCATCATCACCACTGTCACCATCACCATCATCACCACCACCATCATCATCACCACCACCATCATCATCATCATCACTGCCACCATCACCACTGCCATTACCACTCTCACCATCACCACCATCATCAGCACCATCACTATCACCACTATCTCCATCACCACCATCCTTATCACCACTATCGTCACCACCATCCCTAGTAGTATCTGGTCTCAGGGTAAGCTTGGGCTTTCTCGCATCTGTCAGTGCAATGCCATGCAGTGATTCATTATCCTTTATTATTTAGGGCATTTCCTGAGGTGTGTTTACAGCTTTGTTTCCCTGAAACATCGTGCTTCTCTACTCTCTCAGAGTCTGGCAGTGTGGCCCTCCCTGCTCTCCAGCAGCCATTAGGATATATTTGAAGGGAGGAGAGTGGGCACTGATGTCATGTCCTCTGTCTAGGAAGGGCTGACTAGCAACAGTGCAGTGACTTGTCTGTCACTTGGTCCCAATCTTCACCGCTACGGTAAGGGGACGGTCTTGTGCTGGACCGTGCCAGATGAGATGGTAGGTAGGAGGAATGATGTGTTCACCCTTGCGGATTTTTCTCCACGGAGCCCACTTTGCTTATTGGCTTTTGGAGGCAGTGGGGGAAGGGAGAGCAAGGAGGGACTGGAGGGGGCGCCATGTACACTGCATGTTGAACCCGAGTGTGGCTCACAGGACTTGGGCCTCCAGGCGGCTCTGAGGTCTCCCGCAAATTCTCAGCCGGTTTCTAGGCAGAAAACGAATTTCATCTCTTTGCACCGCCTGCTTTGCCTTCCATTGAAAAGCCTGTGATTGTGTTCTCGTGTCAACGTACCCCCTCCATTTCATGCTCCTCTCCCCCTTCTGTTGGCTCCCTGCATAATAAAACAGCAGCACAAGATGAAACAAAGCGAGCTCTCAGAGCTTCACTGCGTCTCTGCGTGTCACATTTCTTTGCTACGTGCCTTGCGCCTTGCATGCCGCTGCTTGGCTACCTTGCACCCGCGGGTGGGGCGGTGGGTGTGGCATGGGCTGGAGGAGTGGGGCTAGGTCTCTGTGGGAGGGGCCAGAGTCCTGGGGGGATGGGCTAAAAAAGGGGTCCAGGGCCAATGGGGCTATGGCTATCTGCCCAGAAGAAAGGACCTTCTTGGGCCAGGTAAGTCAAGCAAGACGTGGCTATATCCTCACCTGTCCTGTCATTCATCCTGGAAAATAAGGTGCTGAGGGAGATGTGGGATGAGGAGGGGGGCACAGAATTGGGGTGCAAGGAGGCAAATGGAGTGGCCCATCCTGTCATAAGCTGTACGATCTTGGTCAAGTTGTCAAGCCTCAGTTTTCTTATCTGTAAAGTGGGGCTGATAATGAGTTCACAGATTCTGAGAAAGTGGGATTCAAGGTAATGAACAGGAGGTGGGATGTCCTCAGTTTATTGAAGGAGGAGAGTTTGGTGCCACTCAATCTCTCTTGCCAAAGCCGGTTTCCCCCACTTTGGGGTTCCAGCCCACTCTGCAGGATCCCAGGTCCTATCTGAGCTCCACATGCAAGGGGATGGCACATGGATCAGTAGACAGAGTAGGGGCTCTGGTGTTACACACTCCTGGGGTCGAATTCTCATTTAGTTGCTGTGTTAGTTGTCCATTGCTGTGTAACAAAGTCACACAGGCACCACTGTTTATCAGCTTACAGTTGGCTGAGTGAGGCGGGCTGGGTCCTCTGCTCCTGGTCTCACACCCACGGTCACACCAGGCTCCCATGTTCCTATCCAGGGGCTCTTGGGTAGAGCCTGTTTCAAGTTCATTAAGATTGTTGGTGAGATTTCAGTGTCTCACTATAGGATGGAAGGCCCCAGTTTTGGGGTGTTTTGTTTTGTTTTTTGTTTTCTGACTGTTAGCTGACGGCTGTACTCAGCTCCTAGAAGCTGCTCCAACCCCTCTCCGGGTTTCCCTCTTCTACCTTCCAACCAATAGTGGAGAACTTCTCCTTCATTGAATTCCTGTCGTGCTTCCAACCTCTCTGACGTCTGTCTCTGGTCCCAAACTCAGATCTGAAGTTCATGTGATGAGATCAGCCTCACTCAGATGATCTTTTGTTAATGTCACCTGTCATAGGTGGCCAGGGAGTGAGGCTGTCATGTGGCGTTTACAGCTCACACCCACCCTGGCAGACAGGGCCAGAATGTAGGCACCACATAGCAGTCCACCTGCCACAGTCCCTGGTGGCTGTGGGAGCCTTGGGAGGGCGATGAACCCCTCTGGGCCTCAAATATTTGTTCTCTAAAA
>RCUC01171518.1:0-31862 GCA_003697995.1 Taxidea taxus jeffersonii | reverse complement strand
CCATCCTACTGTGTGGGTTCTGGGGATGCCGTGGTGGTGGAACAGCCCCATGAAGCTTCCCAGCTCACCCAGAAGGTCTTACAACAGCTGTGGTTTCCCATGGGCTAAGCCACAAGCCCTTCTCAGCTCAGTCTCATAATTGGCAGTTTGACCAAGACCCAAAGTTAATCAGAAACTGGAGATTCTTCCAGTGGTGGTTCTTACACTGTTCTTATTCCATTCAGCCTGGAATGAACAACGTGCTGGACTATGGCCTGGACCGAGTGACCAATCCGAATGAAGTTCAGGTAAACCAGGTAGGTCTCAGCTGCATACTCTGGGTAGGGCCTGGGTCAAGTTCTTAGGCTGGGAAAGTGTCCACATGACTATTGTCTATTTGTCTCTGTTGGAGCAATGATGTAGCCCTTTGGGGACTGCCAAAAAGATATCTGGCAGTGCCAGTGCCAGGAAGGGGGCAGGCTGTGACCGGGGTCTTGTGTGATGAGGGACGAGAGAATGTGGAGTGCAGGTCAGAGCAAATGGGATGTAGGTGGTTGGGCTTCAGACTTCTTCTGAGGCAGATCTCCCTTAGAAAATTTGATGAAAATTGTGTACCCATTTCCCCCAAAGATGCCCAGACAGATGTTTTGCCCACAATTTCAGCTGGTTCCCTGACCTCCTGGAGACTATAGGCCCCAGGCTCAAAACCTTTGAACCAACTTTGGGTTTAGTTAAACTTTAATCCACATGACCCAGAATGTCACACTTTTCTTTTGCATCTCAGTAGGGCAGGGCCTTTGCAAGGATTCTCTTATGCTTTTAGTTTTAGAGGGACCCTTTCTCCAAATGGGCCACCATTTATGATGGGTGGCCATTTTCCCAAGAGAGTTTTTTATTTAAAGAAATGCAGTGCATGAGCTATGGAAACAGGGGGCATCGAGGGTAAGGCTTCTCAACCATGGCACTATTATTTGGGGCCAGGTAATTCCCTGGGGGGATTTCCTGCATGTCCTGCAGGATGTTTGGCAGCACCTCTGGACTCTGCCTTCTGGACACCAGTAACTCCATGCCTTTCCCTGCCAGCCTCCCAGTACCGACAATCACAGATGTCCCAGACGTCCAGTGTGCCCTGGGGAATATGAGTGCCCCGAATGAGAACCGTGGAGCCTAAAACCCACTTGAACTAGTCTTACATGGTTCTATGGCTTTCTGTCTAATGTTGTCCAGGGCAGCAAGGGGTCAGAGACATTTCAGCCTCGTGTGTCACCTCTAAGCCTTGGCAGTGCCTAACAGCTTGAGTGGGAGATGGGAGGAATATGCCAGAAAGGAGGAAGAAGGCAGTCTGCTGGGACCTGGAACTCAAGGGTGTAGTGCATGAGACAGAGGTGTGGGTTTAGGGATGGAGTTCATGTGGCAAGGGGACATCGAGTCCCCAGAGGGTGTCCCTTGCCCACAACTCCAAGTGACCCTGCCTTTAATACATGTATGGGACTGTCAGCCTTCATGGCCTTTTCCACGTTTACCTCTTCAGATGAAGGATAATTGCTGAGGCTTGTAGGGTTGGTTGCTATGGAAACAAAAGCATCAAGGAAAATACTGAACTGGGGACAAAGATCTGCTTTTTTTTTTTTTTAAACAGATAACTGGCAGTTCTGGAAACCTCTGTGGTGTGGAGGAGGGGAGGTACAGGTGGAAAGCACATCACTCTAATCTGACCCCAGCCTGCCAGGATTTGGCTTACCCTGTGTGTGTGTACACGTGTGTACACACATGTGGTGCAAGGGGCCTTACCCTCCAGCTCTGGGAGGACAGCCAAGGAGCTGAGGTGCTCTCTCCTCCATGCTCTTTGGGGGTAGCTTCCAAGAAGCCTGGCCAGACCCCTTCTCACTGGAAGCATCTTTAGGCTCATGGGCAGTCAGGCTGGGAGAAGAGCTCACCTTCCGGCACTTTCTACCCACTCCTTGCCAGATGCCGGCGATACCGTTGCCCCGAGTCAGAGCACCAGACAGGGTGTGAGGCTGGGGGCTGTCCCTCCTGCAGCCATGTTTGACACGGGAAAGCGTACCCTTTGTTTACCCTTCCTTTCTCTATCTCTCTCTTGCCAGCTTGCTTTCTTCTGTCTGCACTCCAGCTGCTCTGGAATATTCCGAAGAATAAAGAACCGTAATTCTCATGCGAGCGGGGCCTGTCCTGCCAGCCCCAGTGTGTGTCAGGCCCAGCCCCTGGGGGACGGAGGCTGGTGCCATGTTTGATGTGTTGGCAGCATTTCCCACCGACTGATTAAGTGTCCTCCCTTCTCCCCGGTTTATCTGCTCTGAGGGGGAGAGGGTCAAGAGAACGTGAGGTGTCTCTGTGAGGACTTGGGCATGCAGAGGTTCCGGAGTTTTGTCTCATTCCGGAGAAGAGTTCTCATTCCTGGTTTGAAGAGAGGCCATTTCTAAGAATTTAGTAAATTCTTGAAAAGATGCCTGTTTTCCTCAAATGGAGGCAAATAACCCCAAAGAAATGAACACCAGCAAGTGTAAGAAAGAGGCTGGGTGACCTCTTGCCAGAAAGGAGGAAAGAACACCAGCAAGTATAAGAAAGGGCGCCAGGTGACCCACCTCTGGAGGCTGGTGGCTGCTGGTTGGTGTGGCCACCCAGCCCTGGGAGGAACTGCCTGTGGTCCCAGGGCCACACCCAGAGAGTGTGTCCTCTCTCAGTTCCCATGCCTTGGGGCACACACAGCCCCCCATCTTCCATGTTCCTTTTACTTCAGTGAGGAGACAAAATGGCGGCTGGGCACTAGCCTGGCCATGGGTGGTGGTATGCCCAGGGCTGGCCTTTCCTCTCTTGACCCAGATAGGGTGACCGTAGTCATTTTGTGATCAGGCCCAGTGTGGTGTGCTGAAGAAAGCTTTGACCTCACGGTGAGTCCCAGCTCAGCCACTCCCTGGACGTGTGATCTTGGACAAGTTCTTGAGTTATTCAGAGCCTTAAGTTTCCTTATCCACAAAATGGGAATAACAGTAGCTCCTTCCTCAGAGGATTAAATGAGATAATTTATGCAAAGTGTCTGCAATGGTGTCCAACATGTAGAGGCACTCAATGGACAGTAGCTGTCATTATCCCAACAGCCGCCATGCTGTGAGGTCATTTCGGGGATGGTGCAGGAGAGGGTCCTGGACTTTTCTAAAGGACAGAGAGGGAATGGGATTGGGGAGGGGAGGGACGGCTTAGGAAAGAGAACGGACTTCCAGATGGGGCCCAGGTCAAATTCCTGGTTCTGTCACTTCTTGGCTCCACGACTTCCCAGGTCTGTGGCTCTTGCTCTTCTCTGATCCCATTATCCCTCCCAACCCTCCCCCACCCCAGCCACACCTTTCCAGTCTGCACCCAGGGTCACTATCATGGGGGGATAACCTGCGCACTGGGCCACAGTTCCACACTCAGTAGGGCCCTGCACTTGGGTTCATTTCGCCTGGCACCGCCTTAAAATTCCTAATGCTTTCTTTGGACGAGGCGGTCCTGCAGGTGCGTTTTGCACCAGGCCCTGCAAATTACACAGTCTGTCCTGCCTCCACCTGGATCAGGAAGCTCACGGCAGGACAGACAACCTCAGGTGACTGCAACCTCAAATTCTTGAGTCTTTGGGCAGGGAGCTGCCTCCCATCTCTTGTCTGCTTTGCATTAACCCATCAGTCCCCAGACCTCCTGGTTTCTGACTTTTGACCCCCTCTCTGCTCTCAATGCTTACATTCCCTGATTCCTCGTGAATGTCTCCATCTCGTGTCTCACTCTGTGACTAGCCCAACCCTTTGCCTCTGTTTCCCTGTACATTCCTGCCTGGCTGCCTGGTCCCAGGGTCCTTGCTTGTCCCTCCTCCTCGCTTCCACACCCCTGTCTGCGGTGGCCCCAGGGTCTCCCAGGGCATGGCCCCACTGACCCCTCCCACCTGTCATGATTGTCTGCAGCCCACCCCCCCGTTGAGAGGCCAACAAGCCCCCAACAACAGCTGTGTAAACAGGCTCTAGAGGCGTCCCTATTTGGGTAACTCCACAAGGGGAAAAGAACAAGTTAGAATTCCAAGAATGTGTAGCATTTGACGATTCCTTAGGCGGAGAATCTTACCGTAGCAAAGTATGTCCCTCGGGTGAGGAATAAAGCCGTGACTTCCCTCTAGGAGGGCCACCTGTCAAGAAGGCAGGGAGCTTGTGCATGAATTACAGGGAGGAAAAAAAATGTTCATGTCTTTTATTGTCATAAAGCAGTTGTCTTTGAATTGCTTAGAAATGGGTGCACATGTATGTGTGTGCATTCTTAATAACTCCACTTTATGTCTTTTTTATGGCCTTTGGCTAAGTAATAATAACATGGGCAGGTTTACGAGATTTAGCAAATAAAAATACTGGATGCTCAGTTGAATTTGATTATCAGATAAACGACGAATAACTTTAGTATATGTATGTCCCCAAAATTGCAGGGGCGTCCTGGGTTTTATCTTGGAGCTGGGGGGTCTACCCCACACTGTGCCTACTCTTGGCAGCAGTGCATGAACCCTACTCTGTGGCTGCTGTCTGTTGAGCCTCTGCTCTGTGCCCGTCCCCTCTGCGTATTATTTCATTTAACGCCCTCCCCCTTTTCTGATCCCCTTTTACAGAAGACGAAAGAGGCTTTGACAGCTAAAACTCATCCAAAGTCGTGGAGCCAATAAGTGACAGAACCAGGAATTTGGCCTGGGCCCCATCTGGAAGTCCGTTCTCTTTCCTAAGCCGTCCCTCCCCTCCCCAATCCCATTCCTTCTCTGTCTTTTAGAAAAGTCTGGGACCCTCTCCTGTACCATCCCTATGTCCACATACTCCTAACAGGACAGAGATGCCCTGTATGTTCGTCTAGAGGAAGCCAATCCCATGAAAAGCTATTTTTACAGCTAGAAAACAGTAAAATCCGTGTGGGAAATCCAAGGTAGAGGTGGGAAGCCTTGGATTCCACTAAAGCCACTGCCCTCTGGCTCCCACAGGTCATCCCAGGAACCTGAAAACAGTCAGTAAACCGCACCACCAATGCAGAAGTCCTTGTGGGGTAATACAATAAAATAAAATGAATTAAAATATGTAATATTTTAACACTGAAGACTGAGATCATGGCCCCAGACACATATTAGGCTGAAAGCCAGGCCATGCCAGATAAAGGGGAGATGATAGAGTGCATGTGATTGTGGTTGACTTGCAGGGACAGCTTGCCAAGGGGCCCAGAGAGGGTCAGGCAGACTGAGAATCTGGCTCATTTTGTCTCTGTTGGTCCACTAAGGAGTCCCGCGCTTGTAGGAGGTTCGATCTGGGCTCCTGCGCACTTGGAAGGAGGGTGTTCGTGCCCTCTGGCTGCTGAGTCCAGGTCTAGTATGATTGCGATCATCACTGTTCTTAGTGTTTTCTCTTCCTTAGCCTTACTGAGAGGTCAACATATAATATATATAAATTTAAGGTGCACAGTGCGATCATGAGAGCTATGCGTATATTGTAAAATGATTACCACAATAAGGTTAGTCCACATCTCCACGCCTTCACAGAAGTGAGAATTTTTGTGTGTGCTGATGATATTTAAGATCTACTCTCTTTAGCAACTTCCAAGTATATCAGCAGTATTGTTCATTAAAGTCACTGTGCTGTGTGTCCAATCCCCAGATCTCATTTCTCTAATAGCTGGAAATTTGTTTGTCATTAGTGTTAACTAAGGAGTATTTCCTGTCTTTCTGTTGCATCTGTAATTGGGTCTTTGGCTCTCTTTTTGCTTTAATTTTTTTTTAAATCTTTTTTAAAAAATATTTTATTTATTTATTTGTCAGAGAGAGAGAGAGAGAGAGCACAGGCAGACAGAGTGGCAGGCAGAGGCAGAGGGAGAAGCAGGCCCGATGTGGGACTCGATCCCAGGACGCTGGGATCATGACCTGAGCCGAAGGCAGCCGCTTAACCAACTGAGCCACTCAGGCGTCCCTAAATCTTTTTTTTTTTTAAAGATTTAATTTATTTTTTTGACAGAGAGAGATCACAGGCAGAGAGGCAGGCAGAGAGAGAGGAGGAAGCAGGCTCCCTGCTGAGCAGAGAGCCCGATGTGGGGCTCGATGTGGGGCTCGATCCCAGGACTCTGAGATCGTGACCTGAGCCGAAGGCAGAGGCTTTAAGCCACTGAGCCACCCAGGCGCCCCTCTTTTTGCTTTAATTTTAAACGACATGGCTGGACTGAGTCAGTCCTCAGTGCAGCACCCGTGGCTTTAAGGCAAAGAAGGAACTGGTGGAGAGAGTAGGCTCTTTCCTGAGGCTTGTGGGTCACTTCTCAGCTTTGCAAACAGAAAATCTAGGTTTGAATCCTGGCTCAACCAGTTACTGACAAGGAGGTAGGGAGAAAGTTGCCTGTAACATCTCAGTGGCTCGGTATCCCCAGCTGAAAATCAGAATAAGAAAACTGCCCTCCCCTAAACTTTGTAAGGGGTCAGAGAGGTATAAATTGCTTTGCACTCATTGCTAAGTGGTTACTCTTTTAGGCATAGGTCCAGCATCCGCTTTGAACAGAAGGTGTAGACCAGTAGGTCGGATTCTTAATCCACTCGAGCACACTCCAGCAAGAGAGTGTGATTGTCTTAGATTTGAATGCAAAGTCACTCTGGTCCCAGGGTCCTTTTCTTCCTGAAATGTGAGTTTTCTCAAATAGTGCCTTATGTTAAGAGACAATAGAGACAGAAAGTCAGTGTCATTGCCAGAATATGGATCATCCAGGGAATGTCTTCAGCTGTTGAGGTGGAAAAGTATTCTGTTACTAGATTATCTCTCCATTTTCCTAGGCTTCCAAGCACATGACAGTCATCATTAATCTGAGGTTTTTTGAGCATCTACTATACACCCGAAATTATGCCAGGGGCAGGTATGGTCACCTTGCTCTTAATGGAGCCCAGTGGGTGATACAGGTATGAAATAGAATGACACAGACAAATATTTAATGACAGTTGTGGGTAAGTGCTGTGAAGGAAGAAGTCAGGGTGCGGGTGAGCCCAAGGCAGGGAGACCTACCATTAATTTTCCGAGATAACTCTCCCTACTCCCCCCACCCAGGAAAAAGGATTTCCTATGAAAAGCAATTACATAAAAGCAATCCAGTGAAGCAAAGTGGACCCCCACATGGGTTAGAAAAGAGAGATATGTATGGAAAGGAGAGATCAGACTCTCCTCCATTCCCTGTCAATGGGCTCATGGGCCAGTACTTATTTTGCTAACAGGCTAAAGGAAATAGGGTCCTCCTTGAGCTTCTGATTCCCTTTCCCAGTGGATCATCTTGTTGTATTATTGCTGCTTGGAGGCTGACAGCCAGGACCAAAGATGATCAATTTAAAGCATGAGAGTCAGCACCAAGCAGCCAAACCTAGAAAAACCGAGATTGGAATCACCAACTGTGCCCAAATTCTGGGAGCTAAACGGAGCGGAAAAATGACGCTAAGGAAGCATGTCAGGTTATGGAGGATTTTAGTAGGAGACAGGTGTGAATGGTTTCTAGGAGCTTCTAAGAACCTATACATGGAGTCTTCTTTGAGAGTCAGCTTTTCTCTGCTATATTGCAAAAAATCCAGAGAGAGGGTGCCCTGCCGCTCACCCCAGGCATGAGCCTGCTTCGGCTGCCTCAGCAAGAGGATAGGACCCACCTGGTATGATCCACGTGGATCCAGCTCTTCTCTGGGACTTAGCTTCTGGTGGACGCTGGTCTCCGTTTTTTTAATAGTGTGCTTTATGCTTGGCAATGTGGCTTTCTCTCCCTCCCTCCCCCCACCGCCCCAATTTGCATTGGTCAAGTTGTTATGAATACCCAAGGCATGGATCTCACCACTCATTCAGAGCTCTCTCCTGGGAGGAAAGAAACAAACATTCCAGCTGCCTACTTGTCTCCCCATCTGTGTGTCTCATCCCATTTAGGATGGCTCTGTAGGCACTCTTGTAGATCAGAACCAACCTAAGACATAGTCTTGAATTCATCTTGGCTTTTGGGGGAACAGCGTACAGTTATAGTAGTAAATCATACACCTCCCCTCATCAGAGCCTTAGTGAATTAATTCTCCAGTGGTGGGGGCCATGGGGAAATCCTGTCTTTTAAGTAAGAAAAGGTGAAAAAACTTTTTTTCATGGGCAAAGATTTTTATTTCTCAAATGGGTATTTGAACTACAGTGACTTAATGGCATCTGTTTAATGGTTTTTGCCTCTTTGTTTTTACAGAAACAAACAATCACTGCTGTCAGGAAAGAGGTAATTAGTTTCTCGGTCCCAGGGAAGTTTGATTTTCAGTCCTCCAACAAATTACATGTATTTTGGCTTTGCGCTCTGCCCTCAGTAATGAAATGAAAAGCCATGTGTCATGTTCAATTATTTCTAAATTAATGGACCACACAGAATGACAAAGCATCTTTTGTAAGATCTATATGGATCGGTGCCGAGGCTCAGGATATGAAACACCATCAGAAGGCCCAGATCTGAGGGACGTGGGCTGGCTGTCACAGCGTCTGCCTCCCCTCCCCGGCCCCTGCTCCTACAATGACAGGGCTGTTCAGAATCTCTCTGAATAGGCACACTACTATTGTGGCAAATCTTGTGTCCAGGGCCCAAGACAGAGCCCTGGAAGGCACTGGCTCTTGAGGTTAGCCCTGCTCTGTGAACCAGAGGCCCCTGAGGGAAAAGCCAGGCATCCGTCCCCCCATCTCGGTGCAATGCTCCTTAGGACCTTTTGTATTTCCGGTCGGTGCCTTTTCCCGGACTGACACGAGATGGGCTATGGAGGCTCCTCATTTGGAGTTTGGGGTCCCCTGTCTACAGTGAACCTGTGCCCTGTTTGTACCACGGTGGGTGGCTTGAGAGGATGGGATAGCAGGGAGGTGGCTTCCGGTTCTGGAGCCTACACGTGAGGGCCAGTGTTAGCGACACTTGAGGGTGGGGAAGTTGGGTGTCCTCTAACCGCTGTGTCTCTTCCAGATCATGTATTACCAACAGGCCTTAATGAGGTCCACTGTGAAGTCTTCAGTGTCGCTTGGAGGGTATGTCCCTAATTTGTTGCTCTTGCTGAGGTTGGAGCAAGAGGTAGACAAGAGGAGAACTTTCTGTTTGCAGGCAAACTTGAGCAGTCATGGGCTGGCACCAGCTCCTCATGAGCTCTGGGGGACGAAACCAGTCTTTTAAGGGTTCAATTCCTTGTTCCTCAGTCGGCCTGTGTCCAAGTGTCATCTTGGCTTGGGCCACCAAGCCATCAGGGATGGGTGAGGTTTTATACAAGCCTCGTCTCTCTTGGAAACCACTGCTGTGTGGATGGAGATGGTGAGAAGAATCGGAAGGTTGTAGCCCAGGTCCTGTGGGGGATCCACACCTGCCTGTGTTCCTGTCAGTACCCACTCAAATTTATTAGAGATCTGTAGGCTATGTTTACTGGTTCAGTGTACTATTAAATGTCCAAAGTTAATCTTTGATTTAAAACCCAGTTATGATAAATTGGAAATTCACACTTGACTTCTTGAACATTGAGGGTACCTCGAGCTAGTCCCCCATATGACATTACTGGGAAGACACAAAAGGATTCAGTGCCCACCTCCAATGTAAGCAGTTATCTTTTTTTTTTTTTTAAGATTTTATTTGTTTATTTGACAGAGAGAGATCACAAGTAGGCAGAGAGGCAGGCAGAGAGAGAGAGAAGGAAGCAGGCTCCCTGCCGAGCAGAGAGCCCCATACGGGACTCGATCCCAGGACCCTGGGATCATGACCTGAGTTGAAGGCAGAGGCTTTAACCCACTGAGCCACCCAGGCGCCCCAAGCAGTTATCTTTTTAAAAGATGGAATTCATTTTAGGACCACCTTGCTAACTCTAAGCTTTTCCTGCACACACAAAAATGGACTTGGCTTGTTTCTGGAGGGGCACAGCCTGACTAATCATTTATTGTGACTGAGACTTGAGTCATGGTGCTGATCAAGATGGAAGATATTGTATTTTGCCTGGTGCCTTTCTTCCAGTAGGGCTAAGGGCTAGGCTCCTATAAACATTTTCAGATACCTTTTTTACATCTTTCCAAGTCCCTCGTTTGCAAACATACCACCCAACTGAGAAAATGTGCCCTGATCTCCCCCACATTTTCCAGCCACTTCTGTCTGCATCTGCTGAGATCCATTGGTTACAGAGGAGACTGTAACCGTATACTCAGTGGACACTCAGCTTTAGGTCATAACGATGGTCATTGCTGTATGATAAAGTAAAAACCATCTATCGTGATGTTCCAGAAACCCAATTTAATGAAACCAACCAGAAAGTGCATTGAAGGAGACTCTAAGGCTATCGGATACTCCTAACACCTGCTTCCAATTTTTATTTGTTTTAGTGCTTCCTTACCAGAATTCGACATTATTTGTGGTTGCACCCGTGGACCAGTTTTCTTTTTTCTTCCCTTCAGTTGCTCCCCTATAACGATCTTGCTGAGAAAGAAGAGGGTCTTGGGAGGAATGAAGCCAAGGGGCTTGAGTTTTACACAGAACTAGAAGCCTAATGTTCTGGGACATCTCTGGGGCATGGGTTCTGTTCTATCAAAATCTCCTGGCTGTGGGCGGATGTCATAGCAGGTGTCTCACCTGGTCGATGCAGGGCCCACCGAAGGGGTGAAGGCAGAGCAGGTTTTCCAGACTGCCCGCACACCGGGAAATGTGCTGCCTGGGAAGGTCTAACTTACGAAGAAGCCGTTAGCTCTTGCTCATGTTGGTGAACGTGTGAACACACCTCAGTGAGACCACAGGCTTTGAAGGATGAATCTAAGTTCCCAAATTTAGGCGATCTCCTGACAAAGGGTGGAACATGACGTGGCAACAGAATCTCAGAAGACCTCGTGCTTCCAAGATGGCGCCATGCAAACGGAGGTGGCTTTGAATTTGGAAGACTCCTGATCCCATAGAAAGAGGGCTTATTTGAATGGAATAGGTGCAGTAGAGAAATTGCAAAGGAATTGGCTGGGAAGACGATCTTTCATGTCACAAGTAGAACAGGGACAGGTTCTGTCAGATACCTGCCCACCCCGAAGGCTATCAGAGCCTTTTTCTGAGAAGGCAGTAATAAGTATGTAACTGAATCGATCTGGAGAAAAGAGGACAGGCCGGTCAATCAGCCCGAGTCTTGATTTCATCTCTTGGGTGTTGAACTTCTAGGAAATCATTTTCCGCTTGCTTTTTAGGATCGTCAAATACAGTGAGCAGTTTCTGTCCAACGACGCCATCATGTCAGGCTGCCTCCCGAGCAATCCTTGGATAACAGATGACACCCAGTTCTGGGACTTAAATGCCAAATTGTATGTATCTGGTATATTGGTGTTTTTAAAAATGGCTTTTTGAGTTATAATTCATGTGCTGTGTAATTCACCCCGTGGAAGTGTGCAGTTCCGTGGTTTCTACTATATCCCTGGGGTCGTGCGGCCATTACCACCGTTAATTTTAAAAACATTTCACCTAAATAAGAACCCCTTCCCCACCCCAAACCCCTCCAGTCCTAGGCAACCCAAAACTACTTCCTGTCTCTGTGCCTTTGCTGACCTTGGACATTTTGTATAAATGGATTCATATACTGTGTGGCCTTTGTGATTAGCTTTTTTCCACTGAGCATAACGCTCTCAGGGCTCATCTGTGTGGGGAACTGGTTTAATACTCCATCCTTATTTGTATTTATGGCTGAGCGGTAGTCGCTGTAAGGAGATACACTTTTGTTTTTAATCCATTCATCAGTTGATGGACATTCGGGTTGTCTATCTTTTAGCTGTCATGAATAATGCTGCTGAGAACACTCATGTCCAGGTTTCTGTGTGGACATATGTGTCCATTTCTCTTGGGTGTGTACCTGGAGTGGAAATTCTGGGTTAGACGGTAACTTTATAATAACAATATATTGCTTCTGAAAAGAAAAACAAAAAAATGTTTATGGCTTTACTTTTTTTTTTTAAAGATTATTTATTTATTTGACAGAGAGAGAGAGAGAGACAGTGAGAGAGGGAATATAAGCAGGGGGAGTGGGAGAGGGAGGAGCAAGCTTCCTGCAGAGCAGGAAGCCCGATGTAGGGCTCGATCCCAGGACCCTGGGATCATGACCTGAGCCAAAGGCAGACACTTCACTGATTGACCCACCCAGGCACCCCTATGGCTTTGCATTTTTTGTCTCTAACTAGAGGAAAAATAAGTGCCTGGAGGGCAGGGCTCCACACCTGCCTTGTTGACTGTACCGCTCACTCCTTTGCTCTGTTTGTGAAATCTAAACCATTATGGCTCCTGACAAAGGCAGAAATGCAGACGGGTAGAGCGTAAGCCATTGAAGGAAGAAAAGTATAGTCACATCTGAGGGAAAGATAGAGGAGGAGGGGAGGAAGGAAGGGTCCGGTAGGAGTGGAGAAGGCAGGTGGGACGTTGGGAAAGACCGAGAGCATCAGGTGCGTACTACGGTTCAGGTCACCTCCAAGGTCATTACCATGAAGGCATGAGGAACATGCAGGTAGCAAAGATCCAGCTAAGTCAAGAGGCCTAGCTTCCCCATAGCTTGGGGAACCCTTCCACCCATTCCTCCTGGCCTGCTATGGGCCACTGGTGGGTTAAAGAGGACTCTCATCTAGAGTTTGGGGTCACCTCTCTACTAGTGTCCCCTACGGAGCCAGACTTGAGAACCACCTTCTAGAGAGGCTTCCCTCCCACTCTGGGGGCTCTAGTTTCGAGGGTGGTTTTCTGGAGCCTACGCCAGCGTCCCAGCATGTCAGGGCAGAGGAGTGACCCAAATCTCCTTGTGCAGAGTTCAGCTCTCCTTGGAGGAGAAGGCAGAGTCGCCTGGCTGGGAAAAGCGTTGTCCCAGGAGGGCTTGGGACGGAGACGTGGAGAGCTGCCCAGTTTTAAATGAAAGGGAGAACATGGTACTGAAGGGTGAGGCAGAGATTTGCTGGGGAGAAGAACGAGGGCGATGTTTTGTGTAGGAACCGTCTACTAGAGGGTGCTATGGGGTGAAGCCAGGTGCCCCCTGAAAACAGGAAGCCTCGTTCTGAATGGTTGAGACCTTCAAGCTGTGTTAAAACCACCTGGGAGCCTTCAAAGCAAAAACCAAGCAAAGATCAATGTCCAGCCCTCACCCCCAGAGCCTCCTAATGGGCCCTGGCCTTCTGATGTGCAGCAGTGGTTTTCCAAAGTTCCCATTGACCTTAACGAACAGCTGGGATTCCTAACACCGGTTGGCCACAGCGGCGGCCAGGGTGGTCCCTGGACCAGGAGCGGCAGCATCACCAGGAGGAGAAATGCAAATCCTTGGGCCCCACCAACCCCTGGGAACCTGAAACTCAAGGGATAGTGCCCCGCAGTCTGCGCGCTATCCCTTGTGTTTCAGGTTTCAGGTTGAGTTTCAAGAAACCCAGGCAATTCTGATGGTGCCGAAGTTGGCACGCCACTCTCTGTCTTCGTTTGGTTGTTGGGTCCGCTTCTCCGGTGAACCTTGGTCTTCTCAGCGGTAACACGGGGATGACAACGGGCAGCTCACAGCGTTCTCACCTGGGGATGTGCGTGTAGAGCGCGGGGCCTCCCAGGTGACCGTCTGTGAGTGGTGGCTCTCCATGTTAGGACAGCGTTGTTACTGTTTTCATGCTGCCGTCGGAGAAAGCACGAACCTGCTTGGCGGATTTGGATGCCCTGAATGGCAGCCGGTCACGGTTCTAGTGGCTACCTCGGTGGGACGGGTGGTGTCGTAGACTTGGAAACCTTTGTTTCCAAGGCGCTGTGTTAGGCTCTGGAGAGTTTCCTAAGGAGCAGGAGAAAAGCCAAGGCTTCCTCATTTTCTGGAATGTTAGACCTCAGCCAGCTGTGCTCCAGTGTCCTCGCTGGGAGCATCAAGACCTTCCCAAACATGGAAGTGGTATGGGACTTGCATGTAGGCGGGGGCTCTGGGGGAGGGTGCGTTGGTGACAGAAGGGTCTGCCTGGGGCTTAGGGCCTGAGGGCGGGTATGGGAAGAACCATCGACTCCTTCCAGATGCCCCTGTGCTCTGTGGTGAAGGGGCGTGGGGTGGGGAGGCAGTAGCCACAGCACCCGTCACCGGGGCCGTTCTGGAATCTTCTGGTCTGGGGTGGCAGCCTGACTGACCCGCTGCTGGCCAGTCTCCACAGGCCTCGGAGGGGGCATCTGTGTTCCTTTGCCCTGAAGAAGAAGGGAGCGGGTGGGAGTGTGAGGCTGTCGCTGTGGGCATCCTTCTCCCCTCTGGGTACCAGCTTCCCACATGCGCCCCAGGGGACTCCTCTGAGGCTGCGTGTTCCTAGTGCCTGGTTACTTGGATTGTGGTTTGTGCGGGGGTTGGGGGGGGAGGATCGGGCTGAGCCCTGGGTGGTGGGACTCGTGAGCTTAGCGGGGGCCCTGCCTCACACCGAGCATCTGGTGCACTTACAAACCATCATCCTTGCAGAGTGGAAATCCCAACCAAGATGCGAGTGGAAAGATGGGCTTTCAACTTCAGTGAGCTGATCCGAGACCCCAAGGGCCGGCAGAGCTTCCAGTACTTTCTCAAGAAAGAATTCAGTGGTGGGTCTTTTGATTTTTTAATACCGTTTTTTAATTTTTTTTATTTTTTTAACTTTTAGGAACACTCCTGTCATGTCTGGCGTAGGGTTTCGAGGATTTCTCAGTCCATGGTTTCCCAGCTCTGCTGCTGTGTGCCCTTCTTGGACGTGTCCTTTCCATCCGTCCCAAGAGGCCCCCCAGCTGAGGGGTGGGGGATTGAATCTGCTGACGAAACCCACGCAGCATGCCTCCCAAATGCAAGGGCTCTGCCCACTCTTGCTGTTCCCACCTCCTCGTGCTGATTCTGGGGTCACCGGTCCAAGATCCCCACGTCCCCTGACACTAAGCGCAGCTTGTGGGGGGGACCCTGGCCAGAAGGGAAGCGGAAAAGCAAGCTTTCCCTTTTTGTCTGGCAGCCTGGTTTCCTTCAGCCCCCTGCCTCTCTGCCCAGGCTGTGCATTCGATTCACCTGGGGGAATTTTAAAAACACACCTGCTGGATCCCTTCTCCAGATGCTCCTTTTACATTGGTTTGGGTTGGGATACCCGCAGGTGTGAGGACCCCCCAGGTGATTCTCCCATGTGGCTGTGCTTGAGAACCACGGTCTTAGCGCCCGCTCTGCTGCCCACGTACAGGGCCTTAGGAGTGTGCCAGTCTCAGGGGGACGGGCGGCACCCCGTTTTATACTCCGTCTCTGGGCGTCTCAGCATGGTAGGGAGGCACCTGTAGCCTCTTAAATACACTACCTGAGAACCACCTGGGAAGATCAGGACCCCGTTTCATCAGGCTGAGCATCCAGGTGGCTTCTCCAGCCTTTGCTGGAAGATGTGTTTTTATGGGGTTCTTTTGCTTGCTTACTGAATCCCCAGCCCTGCTGGCCATCATCATATTTAACCTCCGTTCTCAGCTGCTTGCTCCCAAGACCCATTTGTCTATGGGGCTGTGCAGGGAACTAATCCCAGGGGATGTGCCATTAGCCTGTTTGACTGCCTGATGCAGCGCATTACGTCATAATATGGATTCCTGACAATCCTCTCTAATCAAGCCTAATTGCCATGATAGGATAAAACCCAGAATAGATGATGGGAAAGGCAAGTGCTTTTAGCTGGGGCCCCTGGGGCCCCTGAAGCAACTCCAGAGGAAGGGGATAGGGTGCCATCTAGTGGCAAAATGACAAAGTGCACCCTGGGCTTATTTCCCCACCCCCTCAGGGACCAACCCCGTACTTGGTTAACAGTGAGAATCCTTTGAAAAGAAATCCCTGTGTTATTAAAATAGTATTTCTAGTGATCTCTGCAGAGAGATTCCCGAGGCCTCAGGGGTAAGCAGGGAAGATGAATCATGAGTTTTCTCATTTAAATGACATTTGAAAAAAAACAGAGATTTACTTCTCATACCATAAACCACTTACCGTGGAATTCACATGCGGTAATCCTTTTAAAGGCTACAGTTCCGGGGTTTTTCGTATATTCACAAAGCTGCACAATCGTCATCACTGTATAATTACAGAACATTTTTACCGGCTCACAAAGAAACCCCTTACCCATTAAAAGTCATTCCCTCTTCCACACTCTTCCTCTGCCTGCCCCTCCCCCTCCTCTCCCTCCCCCACCCAGGTGACCACTAATAATTTATTGTCTGTCTGCATGGATATGCCCGATCTGGACATTTCATGTAAATGGAATCATGCGATGTGTGGCTTTTTGCCTTCTTTCACACAGCATAGTGTTTCCAGGGTTCATCCCTCTTAAGAGTATTTCCTTCCTTTTTATGACCAAATAATATCCCATTGTAGGGGTAGACCACGTTTCGTTGATCCATTCATCCTTCGGTGGCCCTCTGGGCTTAGACTTTTCGGCTATCATGACTAACGCTGCTTTGCACATTCACGCACGCCTTTTCGTGTGCTCGTTTACTCTTTTATGGCGATAAATAATTCATCACATAAAACTTATCATTTTAACCATTTTTAAATGTATGGTTCGGTGGCGGTCGGTACCCTGACATTGTTGTGCTCTGATCACCGCCATCCATCTCCAGAACTTTTTATCTTCCCTGAAGGAAACTCTGTCCCCATGAAGCACTAACTCCCCCCTTTCCCTCTTCCCCCTCCCCCACCAACTCCTGGTGACCACCATTCTCCTTTCTGTCTCCATGAATTTCTCTATGTTCGGTACCTTGTAGAAGAGGAATCATGTCATATATCATATATCTTTTTGTCCCTTTGGACAGGCTTATTTCTCTTAGCATAATGCCTTCCAGGTTCATCTATATTGTAGCCTGCATTGGAATTTTATTCCTGTTTAAGGATAAATCGTATGGCCCTGTATGTCTAGGCCGTGTTCAACCGTTCATCGGCTGATGGACATTTTTGCTTCCACCTTTGGCTGCTGTGAATAACTGCTCATTTCATTTTTTTTAAAGATTTTATTTATTTATTTGACAGACAGAGATCACAAGTAGGCATAGAAATAGGCAGAGAGAGAGGGGGGAAGCAGGCTCCCTGCTGAGCAGAGAGCCCGAAGTGGGGCTCGATCCCAGGACCCTGAGATCATGACCTGAGCCGAAGGCAGAGGCTTTAACCCACTGAGCCACCCAGGCGCCCCCTGCTCATTTCATTTTCACCTTAAGCAACGGCTTGTCTTTTGCCTGGGTAAGGCGGTCTGTGCGGCAATCCACGTGAGACTGATTGGGTGTCATTTAAAGGCATTGCTGACTTGTCTCCTCCTGCCCATGACCTCCATCCTAAGAACACCCTGAAGCTCATGTTGAAGAGGAGGGACCTCTCTAGAGTGGGACAGACATCCACTCGTTGAGAATTGTGCTGCTTTTTCCATTCCGACGCACCTGGGAGCTTTCTGGCAAATGCTGTGGAAAGCGTGGGGGTGGGGAACCCCGCAGCGTGCCATGATTTACACGCATATGCACAAACAACACACACATGCACACAGTACATAGTTGCACATGCACACGCTCACACGCAGCCACTTGCTCTCCTACTGGTAGGATCGTCTTGATTTTCTCAGGCAAAAAACGACCATCTGGGATGATGGTACCCCAGTGCTCTCACCCCCTGTGGGTGCCTGGAGAGCCGAGTAGAGAGCTTTAAGTGGACAGGAAGTGAGGGCTCAGGAGGAGACTGGCTTGCCTCCTGGGCTCTGAGGAGCTGAGTCTCTGTGGCTCAGGTGACCCTCTGTGAAGTCCTTCCCTGAGAGTCTGTCGGTCAGCGTCGCTGCTGGAGCAGCCTCTCTGTGAGGACCCCTGGCTGGACTGTGCCCTGCGAGGGGCTGTCGGGGGGGGGGGGTGGTCTGTGGCCACAAAGTGGGCAGCAGTCCCGTGCAGTCACTGAACGTGAGCACAGTGAACCGTGGCCTTTATGAAGAAGGCCTTTCGGGACTTGTTCACGAGCTGGTCCCAGGCTCCCTTGTTCAAGCAGGCTTTGCTCCAGCAAACTCCAGGGCAGGGAAGGCTGGGGCGGTCCCAGGGGCTGCTGTGGGCTCCGACCTGTGTGTCGCCCGGGAAAGGCCAGTGGGCGTGGTCGCCGCGTACGGCTGCACACGTGGTGCACTCCTGTCGGGTTCGCTGCTGAGACCACCTGTGGGGCGGTCGTGGGTTAACAATGTTGTCTTGCGCCCTGGAAGTAAGACCTGGCTCCTTCTCCTGAGGGCTGTCCTGTCCGGCCTCCCAGCCTGCTCCGGCCAGTTTTGCAGACGGGAGAGGCTCCCTGGGCTGCAGGGACTGAACTGGCCTCCGCTGACCCAGCTCTCTTCCTCCCTCTTCTCTTCTCCCGCCGTGTTTCCCGCCTGCCTTTCATCTGCGTGACCCTTCCTCCCCATGCAGGGGAGAATCTGGGATTCTGGGAAGCCTGTGAAGATCTGAAGTACGGAGATCAATCCAAGGTCAAGGAGAAAGCAGAGGAGATTTACAAGTGAGGACTAGTCGGACGGTTGGGAGAGCCTCCTCGTGGGCCACCCCGCTGTGCTGGAGGTTGAGAGGGAAGGGGAGGGACCAATCCACCTGCCATGCTGTCCATAGAACCTCCCCGCTAAGGCTTGGGGCTCCTGGGAAGAAAGTCTGGGAGGCGCGTGAGGTCACTGCCCTCTCTAAGAGGACTGTGCTTGGGAGTTCAAGCTGGCTGGGCTGAGTTACCGTGTGATGCTTTGATTTTGACTAACCCCCCTTCAGTGTCCCGAGAGAGGGATGTGCTTGTGTGCATGTTTGAGATCGAGGAGAGAGACAACAGGTGGCGTAGGAAAACCCGCTGTCCCCAGCCATCTAGGGAAGTGAAGACCATAAGGGGACGGAGCCTCCCTAAGTCTCTGCACCCAGTGCACCAGCTTGGGGTACAAATGTGGGGGCCTCTCTTATTTTGCATGGAATGGCTCTAGACCCCACAGCTCTGTGTAGCAGTGAGTCTATTCTGCTCCAGGCCTGCTTTCCCCCCAAATTGCCCTCCATGTTACCCAAGAACCTGAAGTTTCAGTTCAGAAGGCCAGGCCTGCTTCTTATGGCCTAGTGGGGAGGAAGAAGAGTGGGGAGGAGACCCCCGCACTGCTGAGTGCCCAGCTGTCGAGATGTGTGCCCTCCCTCCTCCCGAGCTGAGCCAGTGGGCCTTGTCTTGCTGTGAGGCCTCCCTGCCAGCCCTTCGCTCTGCACTGGTCCTAGTGGACACTAGCCTTGGGCCCTGAGGGCCCGGCACCTTCAGTTCACACCTACACATGTAACTGTGGTTCTCAGAGCCCAAGCACTGAGCTGGGCTGGGCCAGGCCCTCGGCAGCCCCCCAGACCGTGGCACCAAGCTCCGGGCAGCAGGCCAGAGGGCCCTTCCCCTCCGAGCACTTGCCACTTTGGACCTCTGGTGTCTGTCCTTCTGACCCACTCAGAAGGGACCACTGCACCTTCCGGGAAGGCGCCGATAACACTGAAGGGAGAGCTGAGGTTTCGCTCCTCATACTTGGAGGCTCTTGCCCTTTCTTAGGAATGTCCCCACCTCCGCCCCCAGGGAGAAGTGGGGGTGCCGGTGGGACTGTCCTTCCAGGAAGGTCCTGTGACAGCCAAGCTCACAACAGTGGCTCCCGACTGCTTTGCCCACCATGACACACACACACACACACACACACACACACACACACACACGGCTCCCAACTCCAGAAGTCCGCTAGAAAAAACCTTGCAGTTTCCGCCTATCAGCTTCTCCCCAGGCTTCCCCATGACGTCATCTTCATCTGGATTCCAAAATTTTAATGTGGAGCTTTGGAGAGTGGGAAAGCACTCCCGGATTTCTAACCCTGAAACAAGTCAGAGTGGGGAACGTTGGAGAGCCGTGCAGCTGAGTGTGGGTTCTTACTGGGGCCATCGGCAAGGGCACCCTGGCCACCCAGCCTCTGGGTGCTGGGACCGTGCGCTGTCTCCTAACTCAGCCTGTGAGGTTCATCTCTAAATACTTCTAGAGCACCTGGCTGGCTTAGTTAGCAGAGCATATCACTCTTGGTCTGGGGTCAGCGGGTTCCAGCCCCACCTTAGGCACAGAGATTACTTAAAAAAAAAAAATTCTGAATACATTTAGACTGAACCAGGGGAGAGCAGAGGGCCTGGAACACTTGCTTGGAATGGCCTGGTTCCCAGTGGGCCCCAAATCCTCGTCAATAAGGCAAAAGGCATTAAGTTGGAAACTGGATTCTTTATTCTAATGGCTGGCAGTGGGCTGCTTTCATTGCCAGTGACCTGCTTCCTTTGGGTGACCTGAGTCATGGCCCTCCCTCCCGCGCAGGCAGCCGTGAACTTTTCATTTGCCAACTCAGTCGAGCTGCTGGCTAACATCTTCCTCCCCACTCCAGGCTCTTCTTGGCCCCAGGGGCGAGACGGTGGATAAACATAGATGGCAAAACCATGGACATCACCGTTAAGGGGCTGAGACATCCTCACCGCTATGTGTTAGATGCGGCGCAGACTCACATCTACATGCTCATGAAGAAGGTAGGTGGGCTCGGCGTGGATGGTCATGGGGGCCAGGCAGCCCCTACCTTCTTGGGCACCTGGGAGAGTCTTTGGAGATGGGAACGTGGGGAGATACTGTGTGGCTTTTGCTTGGCCGGTGTTGGGGTACAGGATGGTCAATGGCCTTGTTCCCCCCATCCATTGGTCCGGAACCTTCCTGGGCTTCCAGTCTTGGTATCTGGGAGACGTGGGGGGGGGGAACCACTGGCAGATGCTGTGTGTGTCCTTATGGGCTGTTACTCTGTGACAGTGGTCCGGGCACCCATGCCATGGGTGGTGAGGGTGTTGCTGAAATAGGTCTTATTTACCGAGGACTTGGAAGCAGCAGTCACAGTGCAAAGCATGGGACTTTGTATTGGGGACCACCCACGAGGCAGGACTTGCTTCTCCAGAGTCTAGTTTGTCCAGGGTCTCCTTGGAGGTGGAGTTGGGAGTCAAGCTGTGCCCTCCGGCCTCCCAAGGCTGACCTTAGTCTCTACCAGGGGATAGTGGCTGTTCTGGTGGCCCTGGCCCGAAGCACATATCACGGGTTGGGGTTGGGGGGCCGTTTAGTATGGGAAAGAGACAAATTCGGTGTGAGGATGGCAAAACCCAGTGGGAATTCAGGTAGCCTTCCTGGGTTATTAATAAAAATGGTGGGAAGTTTTAGGAAACCGTTAAAAAAGGGGGAGGGGAGTTGAGACAAGAGTCAGTCACTTTCTTTCCTAAGAAATTAGGATTTGGGGATCAGCACTGGCCTAAGAGAGGTTGTCCAGTTGGGTTCTTAATTGGTGTCATAATAAGACTTCGTTCTGGGGTCCCTGGGTGGCTCAGTAGGTTGGGCAGCCGACTCTTGATTTTGGCTCAGGTCATGACCTCAGGGTCGTGGGATTGAGCCCCGCTCTGTGCTCAGGGGGAGTCTGTTCGAGATTCTCTCTCTCCCTCTCCTTCTGGCCCTCCTCGCCACTTTCCCTCTCTCTCTTTCTAACTCCCTGTCAAATAAATAAATACATCTTCAAACAAATAAGACTTTCTACAGTTGCTTTAACTTCACATTACTATTATTCCTCTAATGATAGAGTACCTCTAGAAATTTTCATTATGTGATGACGGTTTGTTTGGCAAATTTTTATTAGGATCCCTTAATTATATTTTATTTAGTCTTTGATGTATATTTGTTATAAAGAAACACTTTTACTTTGCTTCTAAGATATGTAATAGTTTAGAATTTTCACCAAGCCACATTGCCTTCTCCACTTGCTTCCCATCAGTGGGGTTTCTCTGTTTGCCCTGAGAGGAGATTCACAGGAAGGTACCCTTACTAGTGGTCTTCCTTTGGGTTATTTTCACATACATTTTGTTTCTTTAAAATGTGGTTTTATACAACCTCTCACAGAGACACACAGGGAAGCCAGATACTAGGCAGAACGAAATGGAGTCGTGGGTAACTTGAGATCATTGTAGATGCTTAGCGGACTGTGTGTTGTTAGAGGCGGTGTCCTATGCCCAGAAACTCAGTGTGACTCAATGATCCATAAACCCCACTCCCAGACTGTCGTACTTCTCATAACTTTTAGCCACCACTCAGTCTTTAGAATGGGACCCTTCTGTTAAACTTAAAAAACTCTCAGTCCCTGGGTTGTTGCTGTGGACATTGTCCCATGAGTTGACTTGGAGGTGACAAGCATTCATGAAACCGCTTCTCTGAGCCTGCCCAATGTCCCAGGAAAGAGCCACACAAGAGAAACCTGACTCTTGGTAGTTTTTTAAAAAAATTCTCTTGCTTTCATACCCCAATTCAGGGCAGAAAAGGATGTTTGTTGGCTTCGAGGTGGGTTCCAAGCTCACGGCAGCTCTTTTTTTTTTTTTGGAAGGAGGTACTAGAGGGGAGTGGTGGGATACAGATGTCCTGTCATCTCATGCTAGCCTCATGGAAGACCCTCGCCAACCAAGGCTGATTTTCATGTGGGGGATTAGAGACCACAGAGCCGCCAAAGTACGAAAAAACCCACAGAAGGCTTGTGAAGACTCCAATGGTCCCATCCCAGAATTCCTGATTTTGGAGGACTGGGTGAGCCTGAAGACGTGCACTTCTAGCAATTTGCCAGTGAACCTGATGCTGCTGGTCTGGGGACCACACTGGAGAACCACTGCTTTAGACCCACATCTGAATGTCTTTCACACAAGGACGCAGATTCCCTGAACTTTGCCGTCTCGGTGCCCAGGGAGGGCTTGAAAACAGCAAGCATGGTCCATTGATTTGACACTTCTCCTCTCTTAATCACTGTTGCTCTCTTTTTCCCCCTAGGATTCTTATGCCCGCTATTTAAAATCTCCAATCTATAAGGAAATGCTGGCCAAAGCTATTGAACCTCAGGGAACCACCAAGAGAAGGCAAGTGGAGACGCCGGCAATTTGCTGGTTGCCTGCTGTTTTGTTTACAGGGAAGGGAGGGTCTTCTTTTCAGCCAAGTGGCCATGATGGAGATAATTTGCTTGATGAAAATATTGGGGACGGAGAAGGATTTCTTAGAGGTAGGATGGCCTTGTTGGCTTCATAGGAGCCTAGGAAGACTTCCTTAGTAATTCCCATCAGTAAAGTTTTGTGTCCCTGACGTGGGTTGGAAAAAGTACAGATTATCACACTGATCATTACCCCAGCGCAAAGGGAAGCATCTCGTTGGTTTGTTAATTGCTACACTTCCCTACCTTGGAACTGATTTGTGGGAAGTAGCTTAGCCACATCCTTGTATCCTTGGGAAGTCTTAATACCTTAGCATAGCAGACTCTGCCTGCAAGAAAAACGGCAAGACTCGTGGGGAGATGAGCACTGAGCATTGTAAGCATCCTTGTTGACCCCAGCGACCGCCTTTTGGCAAGTTCCCCGCTAACTGGTTCGTGCTCACCTTCCTCATTGGAGATGTGGATCGTCTCATCTGGCTGAACCTGTGGGCAAAGGAGGACATGTTCTGAGGGCCAGTTGGAACTCTTTTCTGGAGGAAAAAAGAAAACTCTGTAGGGACTGAGGATTCCAAAGAGGAACCAAATGACAGCTTGAACAAAGACATGGGACTTTGGGGGAGGTTTTCCGGCGCCAGCACGTGGCCTGTCCCCCTGTGGTTAGTAAATGTTCTCCTGTTTGCTGGCTCAGCCCACGCTGGGCTCTTTTCCAGTGTCGCCGGTCAATTCAAAAGAGGGGTGGTTGGAGGGGAGCCTTTATTAAAGGAGCTTTAAAAAAAAAAACAACCAACTTGGTTTCATTCTTGAGGATAATGGCCCTGTTATAAAAAGGAGAGAAAGGAGGTCTCTGTGGTGCCATTCTTCTAGGTTTACCGGGGAAGGGAGGGAGTTTAGCATCCCTGGGGGCTTGTAAGGGTCTCCTTTAAGCCATAAGAAAGGGGGGTAATTGCTCTAGAAGTTCTGCCAGAAAGTAGAGGGAAAGGAAGGAGAGTCTCGTATTTCTCTCTCCAGATATTTTACCAGTTGGGGCAGACCTGAGGAATCAGCTGGGCTCTTTTCTGGAGCGCCCCAGGTGCCGGGGGTGCTGGTGATAGCGGGAGGCCCCAGCCGCACCATGTGGCTTTGGGGTGGGGAACGGTGGTCTGAGAATGTCCCCGTGAGTGAGAAGACACGGGCGGATGTTCTCGTACCTTAGGGAGCTCAGCCCGTAAATGTGGGGATTGCAGTGGGCGCATCTGTCCCAAGGCTCGAGGGTATCAGGCAATATACGAAACTTAATTTCTCTAGAAAAAGTTAAATCAAGCTCCAGGCTCCCCCTTGGCAGGGCTGGTGGAGACCCAGGTTCAGTCCTGATTAATTAGTAGGAGAGTCCTCGTCTTCTTCCCTAGGGTAGATCCAAGAATTCTCTGGGCTTTTGGGATCTGGAGCTTTGGGGACGTGCTAGGTTTTAAATCCACCGTTGCTGCTGAAAGGTCTGTTTTGGGAGCATGTGGGTGGCTCAGCTGCTCCCCATTTCCTGCCTCACTTAGACACCTGGAGCTTTGTCCTGGTGCCCAAGGCCGTGGTGGACAGAGTTGGATCCCAAGAACCCATGTGTGACTTCGGTCAAGGTTCTGACTCACCCAATGTTTGTACCCAGCACCGCCAGCCCCACCTCCCCAGCCCTCTCCAGGCCTCTCTCCCTTTCTCTGCAGGCCCCGCCTCGTCCTCTTGGACAGCCCAGCTCTCTCCCTCCTTCCCAGATCTTGGCTTTTGAAAACAAATGCTCCAGCTCCCCCTGAGGCCAGAACCCTCGGGCTTCCAATATCAAACTCCCCTTGCCCCATCTTTTAGGAGGAGCCCACGGGAGGTTAAGCTGGCACATTGATTTCCAAACATTCTAGAAGGTATGTTATTGCCATCATAGGCAGTCCTCCTTGGGCCTAGCCAGAAATCCGATGGCAGCTGGTACTCACCGGCTCCTCCTCCCAAGAGGGAGAAAGAGCTAAGGTCGAACACACCCCTGAGGTCCCCCCACCTTGGGGCTCACCAGGAAAATGGAGGAACGATCCCAGAGTCTGGTCCTGCAGCTCTGTCTCCCACTGGGCCAGCTGGGTGGCTTTCCACTAACCGCAGCCCCGTCCTGCCTTCCAGCTCCGGCCTCCCTTTCATGCGGCGCCACCTGCGCTCCAGCCCGAGCCCTGTCATCCTGAGGCAGCTGGAAGAAGAAGCCAAGGCTCGAGAAGCAGCCAACACAGTGGACATCACCCAGGTCATGAGCAAGCTGGACCGTAGAAGCCAACTCAAAAAAGAGCCACCTCCGAAATAAATCCGCGGCTGCCACGGGTGGGGGCGGGGGCGGGGGGCGCTGCATCTGCGGGAGGCGGGCAAAGAGGGCCGGGGTCGGTCTGAGTCTAGAGGACGCCATTCCGCGCTAGTGGGGCACTGGAACGGCCAGGTTCACCCCATAGTCCCCTGAACTCCTTCCCGGGGGCCTTCCCAGTACCTGGGCAACTAGAGCTCGTCCTCCCGCTCCAGCTCAGCAAGGGACAGGGTCGGCAGTGGTGGGGGGAGATCTCCTGACTCAGTTGCTGTGTGACTGCCTGTCTCCCTGGGGGGCTTCTTGTGGCAGGAGCATAGAGGGATCAGGCTGCTCCGTGTCCTACATTTGCTTTGGAGAATGAACGAGAAGCCCCCCTTCCTCCCTCCGGGCATCTTTCTTTCAGGTACATCCGTTTCAAACAGCTTAATGAAGGTCCTTACCCCACTTCTCGAGTCGAGACTCTGCTTCTAAAGCAGTCTGAGATCCCTCCAAGGCACGAGCCGCAGGGTCCCCTAGAGAGGCACGTCCCCTGGACATGTTGCATCTTCGCAGAGAGGCCCGGCTGAGACAGGGCTGGTGGGCTTGTTCTCGGAAACAGATACGGAGGGTCCTTCCCTTTTGTCTCCCCATACCCCGGTACCTGCTAGGGGAATACGTAGCTGGTAGGGATGAAGGACTGGGGCCAGAAGCCTCCAGAGCAGTCAAGGGAAAATGGCCTTCTGCTGAGCATCGTCTGCATAAAGGAAAGGTGCTGGTGTCTTCATTCGTGGGAAGAGAGAGGGTAGATAGATAACTGGACATTTTCAAGACGAGTTTGGGTCAAAGATGATACTCCCCCGGATCTTTTTCTAGATGTTGGTGCTTCCCTCTTGTGTAGCTGTAGCCCGGGTCAGCCCTGTGGTCAGGGAGGGGGGGGAGGGCAGTTGTAGCTCCGACCTTGGGAGGACTACAAGGTAATCCTTGGAACCAGCCTTGCCTCGTACACCCGTGTAGGAACTCGAAGGAGCTAGAACAAGGCAGGCAGCAAGGCACCAACACTGCACAGCCCCAAGACTCACCCATTCGACACGTTTTCCAATTAGCCACTATGTACTGGTGAGGACAATGGACGTGGTCTCCGACTCACGGAGCTCACAGGCTAGGACTGACGAACCATAATGAAGCCGACCATATCAGTACCTTTGCTGACAGCTGCAGAGCTAGGGCACCACATGATAATCAGTTTTCATTGCTCATGGGTTTAGGGTCGTCCGTGTGGCTCTGCTGATCTTGGAGCTCACTCCCCTGCCTGGGGGCTTGTCCTGTGGAGGCCTGAGCTGGGATGAGTGGAATGATTTTTCTCCGCTTCTCATGTCTCCTGTCCTCCAGCACGGTCTGTGGTGATGGCGGAAATGTAAGGGAGTGAGTGGGAACGCCAGAGTCTTGAGGTGTAGACTTGGAACCGGTGTGTGGTCTTCTACCTTACGTTCTTGGCCAGATCCGGTTACAAAGCCAGGCTAGAATCAAGGGCTGAGGAAAAAGACTCTATCTCTTTAGTGAGAGAAATTTTAAAGTCTTGTTGCAAAAGACGTGGAGAGAGGAAGGGAATCTGAGCCATCGTTGCAGTCGACATCCCCAAGATGTGGTAAGACCTGTACCAGGTGTCAGAAAGAAGTGGAGATGGCACCATGACAGGGAAGAGGAAGGGGTTGCGTCTACTAGGGAGGCCTCTTCAAGGCAGAAAAGGGGATGGGGAAAAGTGGGCTGTACAAAGCATGTGGAGAGGCAGGGAGAACTTTCCAAACAGAGGGGACCACAGGTGTAGGAAAGGCCCATTGTGGGGGGAGCAGGTTCGAATGACGGCAGCACCAGGCGAATGGAGCCTTGCGGGTGTGGGAGAAATGGTTCAGCTTGAGCTTAGAGAGGTGGGCAAGGCCAGGCCATCAGGGACTTTTTAGGTCATTGTAAGGAGTTTGTGGCTCTTGGTTTTGTGTTGGCAAAATGATCCCATGACTCTCTCCATTTTCCGTAGTTGTAGTCTAGCTTATACTCTGGAAGGGCAACCAGAGGTATGTTTTAGTCATCTTTCTTTTGAAAAATGTCGGAGTCCTCCAACTCAGGGAGAGCACACCAAGCAGAAATTTCTGGTAATGGTCATTATACATTGAGTGACATGAGGTGGGGCCATGTCTCATTGCTTGGAACCTAATGCCTGAGGCCTGGCAGGTTCTGCAGAAGCATGTCTCACATGAATGAGTGGAGGAAGGAAGGAAGGGAAGGAGGGAGGGAAGGAAGGAAGGAAGGAAGGAAAAGAGCCCTGGATTTGGAGACAGCCTCTCGGTCTCTGGTTCTAGCACTAGCCATGTGGCCTTGAACAAGTCACTTACTGTTTCTGCTTCCTGATTTGTGAAGTGAGGGCTTGGGACCAGATGCTTGTTTCTTGAAACAGACTTTGTGAGTTCCAGGAACATACCCAGCCTGGGACCTCCATTTTACATGAAGACTTGGAATGGGATGAAACAGGTAATTTTCCATTTTTTTGCATTAGAATAATCATGAATAGATTATGAACTAGAATGCAACATGGACATGAATTTTTTAAGATGAAAATTGAGACATCAAAGACATTTCATGCTTGGCTGTGGCAGGTTCAGGCTTTGTCCTCAGACTCTTGGGAGAGGACGTTTACCTGGCTCTCCTGCTGTTTGTCCTGCCTTCCCAGGGAAGCTGGAGAAGCATGAAACCAGGAATATATACTCACTACCCCTTCCGGTTACCCCCCACAATGAGCCGAGATCGCATGCCTGACACCATGGAGACGAGGATGGTGGGGTGTCAAGGGCATCATGAATTCTTCCTGTTACAAACTGGGTTGTGTTCATCTTTGACTCAACCATCCACCTGCCCACTCCCCGCACGGGACATGTCTGCCTGACAGCCGTCTACCAGGGACTTTGTATCAGGCACCTGGGAGGGACACTGCACACATCCGTGGAAACCTTCTCAGTGTCTGACACACAAGGATCCCACCGTCCGATGAGAGGCACAGACAAGCATGTAGCTAAAGTTGGTTATCATGCTTATGGGATAAATGCATGAATGAGCACTGCGATACTCCCCATCTGAAGGAAGGCAGGAGATAAAGGGCTTCGCTCCTGGAGAGCAGCTGCTCCATTCCACGAGGGTTTCCTGAACACCTGCTCTAGGAAAGGACCAGTGAAGGGTGTTACGGCAAATACAAAAATTACGTGAGGGTTTCCACCCTTGAGGGGCTGACAAGAGTGTGGGGGCGCAAATGGCTGCCGCATGAAATAGAAGGGGGACCGAGGCTGGGGTGGCGTAAACACCCTGGGGGCACGCAGAGGTGGGAGAGGGTCGTCTGGCCTGGAGGACTGAAAGGGACTCCATTGGGAAGTTCTTATGTTTGCTAGTCAAGGAGCCATAGGTTCTGACCCAGTTTTGGGGCTTCCTAAGAGGGTCTGCTGCTGGGTCCCAGTAGGTCAGCTGTCCCTGCTAGCCTTGTTTCTGTGAGACAGATGTAACCATAGCCCCATGAGGTCTGTTTGAATCTAGATAGATAGCTTCGAAAGTAGTACTTGTTTGGACACTATTACTGATATATTTAAGTGATTATGATGGTCTCTGTTATCTGTGTACTTGGGTGCTGTCGTAATTCCTTAATGGCGTATTTTAAAAAGCTTGAGTTTCTCTACCCGTGGTGGTGTATATCTTACGTTAGACCATAAACTCTGGGGAAAAGCACCAGGATTTCCTTTGTAGAATTTCATTCTCAAGCTTAATTTTGAGAGTGAGGACTGTTCTTGTGAAGGTTGGGGTAATGTACGGGCTAGGGACAATAGGTAGATACATTGGATAATGGCTGGCATATAGTAAGTGCTTAATAAATGCTAGCTGCTGTTACCAGTGTCACAGCCATTATCACTGTCACTGCCATCCTCACCATCCTCCTCTTCACGACATCTCTGTCATCGCCATCACTATCATCACCACCACTGTTATCACCACCATGAGCGTCACCACCACCGCCACTACCCCCATCGTCACCACCATTGTCACCATCACCGTCACCACCATCATCATCACCACTGTCACCATCACATCATCACTACCACCATCATCACCACCATCACCATCATCATCATCACCACCTTCATCACCACCATCACCATCACCATCATCACCACCATCATCATCACCACTGTCACCATCACATCATCACTACCACCATCATCACCACCACCACCAAAACTACCATAACCACTGTTTCCATCACCACCATCACCAATATCACCAACATCACCATCATCACCACCATCATCATCACCACTGTCACCATCACCATCATCACCACCACCATCATCATCACCACCACCATCATCATCATCATCACTGCCACCATCACCACTGCCATTACCACTCTCACCATCACCACCATCATCAGCACCATCACTATCACCACTATCTCCATCACCACCATCCTTATCACCACTATCGTCACCACCATCCCTAGTAGTATCTGGTCTCAGGGTAAGCTTGGGCTTTCTCGCATCTGTCAGTGCAATGCCATGCAGTGATTCATTATCCTTTATTATTTAGGGCATTTCCTGAGGTGTGTTTACAGCTTTGTTTCCCTGAAACATCGTGCTTCTCTACTCTCTCAGAGTCTGGCAGTGTGGCCCTCCCTGCTCTCCAGCAGCCATTAGGATATATTTGAAGGGAGGAGAGTGGGCACTGATGTCATGTCCTCTGTCTAGGAAGGGCTGACTAGCAACAGTGCAGTGACTTGTCTGTCACTTGGTCCCAATCTTCACCGCTACGGTAAGGGGACGGTCTTGTGCTGGACCGTGCCAGATGAGATGGTAGGTAGGAGGAATGATGTGTTCACCCTTGCGGATTTTTCTCCACGGAGCCCACTTTGCTTATTGGCTTTTGGAGGCAGTGGGGGAAGGGAGAGCAAGGAGGGACTGGAGGGGGCGCCATGTACACTGCATGTTGAACCCGAGTGTGGCTCACAGGACTTGGGCCTCCAGGCGGCTCTGAGGTCTCCCGCAAATTCTCAGCCGGTTTCTAGGCAGAAAACTAATTTCATCTTTTTGCACCGCCTGCTTTGCCTTCCATTGAAAAGCCTGTGATTGTGTTCTCGTGTCAACGTACCCCCTCCATTTCATGCTCCTCTCCCCCTTCTGTTGGCTCCCTGCATAATAAAACAGCAGCACAAGATGAAACAAAGCGAGCTCTCAGAGCTTCACTGCGTCTCTGCGTGTCACATTTCTTTGCTACGTGCCTTGCGCCTTGCATGCCGCTGCTTGGCTACCTTGCACCCGCGGGTGGGGCGGTGGGTGTGGCATGGGCTGGAGGAGTGGGGCTAGGTCTCTGTGGGAGGGGCCAGAGTCCTGGGGGGATGGGCTAAAAAAGGGGTCCAGGGCCAATGGGGCTATGGCTATCTGCCCAGAAGAAAGGACCTTCTTGGGCCAGGTAAGTCAAGCAAGACGTGGCTATATCCTCACCTGTCCTGTCATTCATCCTGGAAAATAAAGTGCTGAGGGAGATGTGGGATGAGGAGGGGGGCACAGAATTGGGGTGCAAGGAGGCAAATGGAGTGGCCCATCCTGTCATAAGCTGTACGATCTTGGTCAAGTTGTCAAGCCTCAGTTTTCTTATCTGTAAAGTGGGGCTGATAATGAGTTCACAGATTCTGAGAAAGTGGGATTCAAGGTAATGAACAGGAGGTGGGATGTCCTCAGTTTATTGAAGGAGGAGAGTTTGGTGCCACTCAATCTCTCTTGCCAAAGCCGGTTTCCCCCACTTTGGGGTTCCAGCCCACTCTGCAGGATCCCAGGTCCTATCTGAGCTCCACATGCAAGGGGATGGCACATGGATCAGTAGACAGAGTAGGGGCTCTGGTGTTACACACTCCTGGGGTCGAATTCTCATTTAGTTGCTGTGTTAGTTGTCCATTGCTGTGTAACAAAGTCACACAGGCACCACTGTTTATCAGCTTACAGTTGGCTGAGTGAGGCGGGCTGGGTCCTCTGCTCCTGGTCTCACACCCACGGTCACACCAGGCTCCCATGTTCCTATCCAGGGGCTCTTGGGTAGAGCCTGTTTCAAGTTCATTAAGATTGTTGGTGAGATTTCAGTGTCTCACTATAGGATGGAAGGCCCCAGTTTTGGGGTGTTTTGTTTTGTTTTTTTGTTTTCTGACTGTTAGCTGACGGCTGTACTCAGCTCCTAGAAGCTGCTCCAACCCCTCTCCGGGTTTCCCTCTTCCACCTTCCAACTAATAGTGGAGAACTTCTCCTTCATTGAATTCCTGTCGTGCTTCCAACCTCTCTGACGTCTGTCTCTGGTCCCAAACTCAGATCTGAAGTTCATGTGATGAGATCAGCCTCACTCAGATGATCTTTTGTTAATGTCACCTGTCATAGGTGGCCAGGGAGTGAGGCTGTCATGTGGCGTTTACAGCTCACACCCACCCTGGCAGACAGGGCCAGAATGTAGGCACCACATAGCAGTCCACCTGCCACAGTCCCTGGTGGCTGTGGGAGCCTCGGGAGGGCGATGAACCCCTCTGGGCCTCAAATATTTGTTCTCTAAAA